>CAUZXS010000092.1:0-5000 GCA_963585895.1 Sepioteuthis lessoniana | reverse complement strand
TAGGGTTAGGGTTAGGGTTAGGGTTAGGGTTAGGGTTAGGGTTAGGGTTAGGGTTAGGGTTAGGGTTAGGGTTAGGGTTAGGGTTAGGGTTAGGGTTAGGGTTAGGGTTAGGGTTAGGGTTAGGGTTAGGGTTAGGGTTAGGGTTAGGGTTAGGGTTAGGGTTAGGGTTAGGGTTAGGGTTAGGGTTAGGGTTAGGGTTAGGGTTAGGGTTAGGGTTAGGGTTAGGGTTAGGGTTAGGGTTAGGGTTAGGGTTAGGGTTAGGGTTAGGGTTAGGGTTAGGGTTAGGGTTAGGGTTAGGGTTAGGGTTAGGGTTAGGGTTAGGGTTAGGGTTAGGGTTAGGGTTAGGGTTAGGGTTAGGGTTAGGGTTAGGGTTAGGGTTAGGGTTAGGGTTAGGGTTAGGGTTAGGGTTAGGGTTAGGGTTAGGGTTAGGGTTAGGGTTAGGGTTAGGGTTAGGGTTAGGGTTAGGGTTAGGGTTAGGGTTAGGGTTAGGGTTAGGGTTAGGGTTAGGGTTAGGGTTAGGGTTAGGGTTAGGGTTAGGGTTAGGGTTAGGGTTAGGGTTAGGGTTAGGGTTAGGGTTAGGGTTAGGGTTAGGGTTAGGGTTAGGGTTAGGGTTAGGGTTAGGGTTAGGGTTAGGGTTAGGGTTAGGGTTAGGGTTAGGGTTAGGGTTAGGGTTAGGGTTAGGTTAGGGTTAGGGTTAGGGTTAGGGTTAGGGTTAGGGTTAGGGTTAGGGTTAGGGTTAGGGTTAGGGTTAGGGTTAGGGTTAGGGTTAGGGTTAGGGTTAGGGTTAGGGTTAGGGTTAGGGTTAGGGTTAGGGTTAGGGTTAGGGTTAGGGTTAGGGTTAGGGTTAGGGTTAGGGTTAGGGTTAGGGTTAGGGTTAGGGTTAGGGTTAGGGTTAGGGTTAGGGTTAGGGTTAGGGTTAGGGTTAGGGTTAGGGTTAGGGTTAGGGTTAGGGTTAGGGTTAGGGTTAGGGTTAGGGTTAGGGTTAGGGTTAGGGTTAGGGTTAGGGTTAGGGTTAGGGTTAGGGTTAGGGTTAGGGTTAGGGTTAGGGTTAGGGTTAGGGTTAGGGTTAGGGTTAGGGTTAGGGTTAGGGTTAGGGTTAGGGTTAGGGTTAGGGTTAGGGTTAGGGTTAGGGTTAGGGTTAGGGTTAGGGTTAGGGTTAGGGTTAGGGTTAGGGTTAGGGTTAGGGTTAGGGTTAGGGTTAGGGTTAGGGTTAGGGTTAGGGTTAGGGTTAGGGTTAGGGTTAGGGTTAGGGTTAGGGTTAGGGTTAGGGTTAGGGTTAGGGTTAGGGTTAGGGTTAGGGTTAGGGTTAGGGTTAGGGTTAGGGTTAGGGTTAGGGTTAGGGTTAGGGTTAGGGTTAGGGTTAGGGTTAGGGTTAGGGTTAGGGTTAGGGTTAGGGTTAGGGTTAGGGTTAGGGTTAGGGTTAGGGTTAGGGTTAGGGTTAGGGTTAGGGTTAGGGTTAGGGTTAGGGTTAGGGTTAGGGTTAGGGTTAGGGTTAGGGTTAGGGTTAGGGTTAGGGTTAGGGTTAGGGTTAGGGTTAGGGTTAGGGTTAGGGTTAGGGTTAGGGTTAGGGTTAGGGTTAGGGTTAGGGTTAGGGTTAGGGTTAGGGTTAGGGTTAGGGTTAGGGTTAGGGTTAGGGTTAGGGTTAGGGTTAGGGTTAGGGTTAGGGTTAGGGTTAGGGTTAGGGTTAGGGTTAGGGTTAGGGTTAGGGTTAGGGTTAGGGTTAGGGTTAGGGTTAGGGTTAGGGTTAGGGTTAGGGTTAGGGTTAGGGTTAGGGTTAGGGTTAGGGTTAGGGTTAGGGTTAGGGTTAGGGTTAGGGTTAGGGTTAGGGTTAGGGTTAGGGTTAGGGTTAGGGTTAGGGTTAGGGTTAGGGTTAGGGTTAGGGTTAGGGTTAGGGTTAGGGTTAGGGTTAGGGTTAGGGTTAGGGTTAGGGTTAGGGTTAGGGTTAGGGTTAGGGTTAGGGTTAGGGTTAGGGTTAGGGTTAGGGTTAGGGTTAGGGTTAGGGTTAGGGTTAGGGTTAGGGTTAGGGTTAGGGTTAGGGTTAGGGTTAGGGTTAGGGTTAGGGTTAGGGTTAGGGTTAGGGTTAGGGTTAGGGTTAGGGTTAGGGTTAGGGTTAGGGTTAGGGTTAGGGTTAGGGTTAGGGTTAGGGTTAGGGTTAGGGTTAGGGTTAGGGTTAGGGTTAGGGTTAGGGTTAGGGTTAGGGTTAGGGTTAGGGTTAGGGTTAGGGTTAGGGTTAGGGTTAGGGTTAGGGTTAGGGTTAGGGTTAGGGTTAGGGTTAGGGTTAGGGTTAGGGTTAGGGTTAGGGTTAGGGTTAGGGTTAGGGTTAGGGTTAGGGTTAGGGTTAGGGTTAGGGTTAGGGTTAGGGTTAGGGTTAGGGTTAGGGTTAGGGTTAGGGTTAGGGTTAGGGTTAGGGTTAGGGTTAGGGTTAGGGTTAGGGTTAGGGTTAGGGTTAGGGTTAGGGTTAGGGTTAGGGTTAGGGTTAGGGTTAGGGTTAGGGTTAGGGTTAGGGTTAGGGTTAGGGTTAGGGTTAGGGTTAGGGTTAGGGTTAGGGTTAGGGTTAGGGTTAGGGTTAGGGTTAGGGTTAGGGTTAGGGTTAGGGTTAGGGTTAGGGTTAGGGTTAGGGTTAGGGTTAGGGTTAGGGTTAGGGTTAGGGTTAGGGTTAGGGTTAGGGTTAGGGTTAGGGTTAGGGTTAGGGTTAGGGTTAGGGTTAGGGTTAGGGTTAGGGTTAGGGTTAGGGTTAGGGTTAGGGTTAGGGTTAGGGTTAGGGTTAGGGTTAGGGTTAGGGTTAGGGTTAGGGTTAGGGTTAGGGTTAGGGTTAGGGTTAGGGTTAGGGTTAGGGTTAGGGTTAGGGTTAGGGTTAGGGTTAGGGTTAGGGTTAGGGTTAGGGTTAGGGTTAGGGTTAGGGTTAGGGTTAGGGTTAGGGTTAGGGTTAGGGTTAGGGTTAGGGTTAGGGTTAGGGTTAGGGTTAGGGTTAGGGTTAGGGTTAGGGTTAGGGTTAGGGTTAGGGTTAGGGTTAGGGTTAGGGTTAGGGTTAGGGTTAGGGTTAGGGTTAGGGTTAGGGTTAGGGTTAGGGTTAGGGTTAGGGTTAGGGTTAGGGTTAGGGTTAGGGTTAGGGTTAGGGTTAGGGTTAGGGTTAGGGTTAGGGTTAGGGTTAGGGTTAGGGTTAGGGTTAGGGTTAGGGTTAGGGTTAGGGTTAGGGTTAGGGTTAGGGTTAGGGTTAGGGTTAGGGTTAGGGTTAGGGTTAGGGTTAGGGTTAGGGTTAGGGTTAGGGTTAGGGTTAGGGTTAGGGTTAGGGTTAGGGTTAGGGTTAGGGTTAGGGTTAGGGTTAGGGTTAGGGTTAGGGTTAGGGTTAGGGTTAGGGTTAGGGTTAGGGTTAGGGTTAGGGTTAGGGTTAGGGTTAGGGTTAGGGTTAGGGTTAGGGTTAGGGTTAGGGTTAGGGTTAGGGTTAGGGTTAGGGTTAGGGTTAGGGTTAGGGTTAGGGTTAGGGTTAGGGTTAGGGTTAGGGTTAGGGTTAGGGTTAGGGTTAGGGTTAGGGTTAGGGTTAGGGTTAGGGTTAGGGTTAGGGTTAGGGTTAGGGTTAGGGTTAGGGTTAGGGTTAGGGTTAGGGTTAGGGTTAGGGTTAGGGTTAGGGTTAGGGTTAGGGTTAGGGTTAGGGTTAGGGTTAGGGTTAGGGTTAGGGTTAGGGTTAGGGTTAGGGTTAGGGTTAGGGTTAGGGTTAGGGTTAGGGTTAGGGTTAGGGTTAGGGTTAGGGTTAGGGTTAGGGTTAGGGTTAGGGTTAGGGTTAGGGTTAGGGTTAGGGTTAGGGTTAGGGTTAGGGTTAGGGTTAGGGTTAGGGTTAGGGTTAGGGTTAGGGTTAGGGTTAGGGTTAGGGTTAGGGTTAGGGTTAGGGTTAGGGTTAGGGTTAGGGTTAGGGTTAGGGTTAGGGTTAGGGTTAGGGTTAGGGTTAGGGTTAGGGTTAGGGTTAGGGTTAGGGTTAGGGTTAGGGTTAGGGTTAGGGTTAGGGTTAGGGTTAGGGTTAGGGTTAGGGTTAGGGTTAGGGTTAGGGTTAGGGTTAGGGTTAGGGTTAGGGTTAGGGTTAGGGTTAGGGTTAGGGTTAGGGTTAGGGTTAGGGTTAGGGTTAGGGTTAGGGTTAGGGTTAGGGTTAGGGTTAGGGTTAGGGTTAGGGTTAGGGTTAGGGTTAGGGTTAGGGTTAGGGTTAGGGTTAGGGTTAGGGTTAGGGTTAGGGTTAGGGTTAGGGTTAGGGTTAGGGTTAGGGTTAGGGTTAGGGTTAGGGTTAGGGTTAGGGTTAGGGTTAGGGTTAGGGTTAGGGTTAGGGTTAGGGTTAGGGTTAGGGTTAGGGTTAGGGTTAGGGTTAGGGTTAGGGTTAGGGTTAGGGTTAGGGTTAGGGTTAGGGTTAGGGTTAGGGTTAGGGTTAGGGTTAGGGTTAGGGTTAGGGTTAGGGTTAGGGTTAGGGTTAGGGTTAGGGTTAGGGTTAGGGTTAGGGTTAGGGTTAGGGTTAGGGTTAGGGTTAGGGTTAGGGTTAGGGTTAGGGTTAGGGTTAGGGTTAGGGTTAGGGTTAGGGTTAGGGTTAGGGTTAGGGTTAGGGTTAGGGTTAGGGTTAGGGTTAGGGTTAGGGTTAGGGTTAGGGTTAGGGTTAGGGTTAGGGTTAGGGTTAGGGTTAGGGTTAGGGTTAGGGTTAGGGTTAGGGTTAGGGTTAGGGTTAGGGTTAGGGTTAGGGTTAGGGTTAGGGTTAGGGTTAGGGTTAGGGGTTGGGTTAGGGTTAGGGTTAGGGTTAGGGTTAGGGTTAGGGTTAGGGTTAGGGTTAGGGTTAGGGTTAGGGTTAGGGTTAGGGTGTTAGGGTTAGGGTTAGGGTTAGGGTTAGGGTTAGGGTAGGGTTAGGGTTAGGGGTTAGGGTTAGGGTTAGGGTTAGGGTTAGGGTTAGGGTTAGGGTGGTTAGGGTTAGGGTTTGGGTTAGGGTTAGGAGGGTTAGGGTTAGGGTTAGGGTTAGGAGGTTAGGGTAGGGT
>CAUZXS010000091.1:2500-26045 GCA_963585895.1 Sepioteuthis lessoniana | reverse complement strand
CACACTTTTTTTTTTGCAGCAGAACTCTTTCGTTTTTTGTGAAATTTTAATGCCTCTCACTTAATGACATGGTCTAGCTGAGAAATTTATGATCGTACAGTTTTCAAACTAGGCTCAAAACAACTGCCTTAGTAAAGATATCCTCTATGTATTTGCAAAATCGTGTGCATCACAATAGGCATTAAAGTTTGAAAAAAGGCAAAACATTGTGTAGAGTAAAATATATCACTTCTCAAATGTGAAACATTCTTTATAGTCAAATATGAGCATGTACTAATGCTTTTTATTTTGAATTAACATATATTCATTCATGTTCCTGACAAATCCCTCATCATGTACAAATTTTAGTTCCATCAAACTCACCTGCTTTGATCTTTTTGAAAGACAAAGCAGGAAAAGCAGAAACTGTATATTGAAAAGATTCACCATGAGTACTCAATTCCTTCACAAACTATTTTATTAAGACTAGCTTGATGTGGTGTGTGGGATGGGGAGAATGATCTTCTCTTGGTTAACAATTGGATCATTCACAATGTTTGGCATGTCTGTTTCCAGAGTTACACCAATTCTTTCTGGCTCTTGCGTTCAGCTATCCCACAAAGATAGCATGGAAACTTTGTGAAGCCTTTCTGTTGACTAAGGAGGAAGCTGACTATTTTCAGATCTACACAAATGATCTAGTTGTGCTCATTATATTTGTGTAAGTTAATGACCATTTTTATATAATCATTATCTTGCAAATGTTCTGAGTGACAAACTGCCGTATAAACATTGTCCTTGTGCCGCAAAACACATTTAAAGCTGTATTTAGAGCTATCCAGAAATAATCCCCATTCTGTTGGACTATATGAGGTAGCACCTAATTGCCTAAGAAGACCTGGGATATCATGGCAGTAAACAAACTGTCTGTCTTTTGGAAAAAGTTCACAAAGATCTGGTTCCACTTTCAGAAATATGAAACTTTTGTAGAACAGTTAAGTAGATTTTTTTTTTTCCAGCCACTTTCTTTGAGAGAATCAGTTAAAGTGTAATTTGTGCAACTGTATACACTAAATTATTCAATTTTGACTGGGAGGCTGATGACTGTTATCAAATGAGGAGCATTAGAATTCTGAAACCATTTCTTGAAGCTTATCATAACCCTCACAATCTTTCTGATTATGCAAAACTATTAAAAACTGGAACTGAGAGTTCCTCAGTAGGTTAAATTATTGATGGAATACTGTGATCAGTCTTATACCAGTTTTTCTTGCTAACAGCCTTCATGTTAGCCAGGCAAAAATAGCAGTCAGTTTTGTGGTCCTTGGGTTTTCACCAAATCATGTGTAGTCCAAAAGGCAGACTTTCTTTTTCCTTATGCCCCCAGTTAGAAAATATTTCCTCACAATTATACCAATATGAGGCATCCATTTTTTTGTCTTGGTTGCTCACAATGTTGTGCCTTTAACAAAAATGTGTATTGCAGTCACATACATAACAGAAAGCATCAGCGTTAATTACACATTAATTGAAGAACCCTTGATAAGATCTTTAACAAAGAAAAACATTTTTTTTTGTGTGTAAATCGGATAAATTTCCCTAATCCAAAATTAACAATTTTAAATTTTTTTTTTTTTTTTTTTTTTTTTTTACAAAAATCACAAGGTTCTAATTGCATGAAAACTAGAGCATGTAAAGGAAAACCAGATTCAGATTTGAAATCAGCATTGAAAAAATACATAGAATCAGTTGAAAAATATCATGCAACAGAAAATAGAATTTTTGTTCTTGTAGTATAATCTACACAACTGTATAATTCTATTAAATCATTACGGGTAGTTTTAATGATTTAAATTGATATGATCACTTAGAATAAGAGAACCAATTAAAGCATGTATTTCTTTATATGACTTGAATTTTTACTTGTTAAAATCTCCTTTGGTCTTTTCTTTGTTTCTAAAATGGGTATTGCTAACTAGTAAATAGAATAAATATTCTTTATATTAATATAAAATTTATTAATTTTAGTCAGTGATTCAAATTACATGTTTTATATTTGGCTGAATATCAGAATTAGACCTGATCCATAAATCTGTATTTACAATACTGTATTCATTAGCAAACATTTTTTGTTCACTAGCTTCATCTTTTTGCTTTTTATCACAAATCTCTTACCATTTAATTATATTTTGGGAGTTTGAAATAGAGAAATACCTTCAGATGAAACTTACACTTGTATCCTGCATATGATCTTGTTATATCATATGGCAGTATCCTATATTTTTGGCCATTGAAATCATTTTAGTATCAGTTTATCTCTAATCCTTCTGCCACTGTTGTTAATTTTGACATTTTTTTTCATTTGTACAGAAATGAACATTATTGTGAAAAACCTTGCAAAAAACAAAGGTTGCCTATACAGGGGACTTGTAATAATAAAGATTTTAAAATTTTATATAAAGATGTACCAAAGCTAATGTATTCTAATAATTTACCATGGTACAATTTATTTGACAATTTCTAACCCCCCCCCACTCTTTTTACTATTACACTACAAAGTTACTTTTAAAATTCTTGCATGATTAACATTTTTGTATATACACTTTGGTGCAAAAAGATAAGGCCACCATGAAAAAACGCAAAAATTTGGATTGATCCACTTTTTTCTTTCAAAAATTCATATTTTTATAAATGTATTTAGTAATAAAATTATCTATTAAAAATTTTTTTTTCTTTGATTATTATTTCTGAAAATATTAAAATTAGCATGTTGCAAAAAGATAAGGCCACCTATGAATTTATTAAATAAATCAAATTAACTCACAGATTTTTATGTTAAGATTAATTTTTGCATGAAAATTAGCAATAAAAATTTTAGAATAAATCATGGGACATGGCAATTCTCTTACAGATCATGAGAAAGGAATGATCGATGCTTTTGAAAAAGATGGGCATTCTCAATGAGAAATCACCAAGAAAATCAACAGATCAAGGTGTGCTGTGAATAATTACATAAAAATAAGAACAAAACACCCAAAAAGATTCCAGATAGGCCAGAAAAACTCTGTCCAAGGAATAAATGGGCATTTATCAGAGATGTTAGAAAATCCGGAAAATCTGTTTCTCAACTTCAACTTCCTGGTGACATTAATGTTTCAAGTTGGACCATATGGAGAACATTAAAAAATTGCCCTAATGTTGAATATTCAAAGGGACAAAAAGCTCTTTTATGGAAAGAACATCACATTAAGGCAAGATTTAGTTGGGCTAAAAAGTATGTCTCGTTTGGGGAAAAATGGAGTGATATTGTATTTACAGATGAGAAAAAATGGAATTTAGATGGTCTTTATGGGTTCCATTGCTATTAGCACGAACTAAGGAAAGAAAAAAAAATTTTTTTTAAAACACCAAAGTGGAGGTGGCTCTGTGATGACATGGGGAGCATTTTGTTCTAATGGAATATTCAAATTAGTTCTTGTAAGCGGTAACATGAACTCAAAACAATACACTGACATGTTCACTGAACATTTTTTGGAAGATTTCTTTCGTATTACAGGAAATCGGGCTATTTTCCAACAAGACAATGCCCCAAATCATGTGTCAAGGTATTCAAAAGCATTTTTTAATGACAAAAATGTTGTGCTAATGGACTGGCCAGCATCAAGTCCAGATCTTAACCCCATTGAGAACCTCTGGAGTATAATTGCCTGACAAGTTTACGGTCAGGGTAAACAATATGATTCAAAGGTGTCCTTGACTGGTGCAATTGTGAAATCATGGTCTGAAATAGATGATCAAACTGTCAAAAGTCTGATAGGGTCTATGAAAAATCGTTGCATAAAAGTGATTGCAGTGAATGGAGGAAAAACAAAGTATTAAATGATGGTATTTGCAATTTTATTTTAGTGGCCTTATCTTTTTGCAACATGCTTATTTTATTATTTAATGGTAAAATAATCAAATAAATTAATTTTTCAAAAGAAGATTAATAAATTTATTTGCAAAATTTAAGAATAAAAATATGATTAATCCAAATTTCTGCATTTTTTTTTCATGGTGGCCTTATCTTTTTGCACCAAAGTATTTTTACATTAGAAGTATCTTAAGTATAAATGCTACTTAAGATACTTCTAGTATAAAAAATGTCTAAATTAATGGTGATAATAAATAGTAATTATTATTTTATATATTGTTTATTTTTAGATTATTTTGCTTTTAAAATACAGAATATAAATTTAACTACTAGATATACTAATGTATGAAAATCAAGTCTTGAAAGAAAATTACATGAAAATTAGAAAATTTTCAATAAATAATTTTTAGTTGCTTTTGATTTTTATTGTAACTTATCCTACAACAAGAACAGTATGAACTGGAGATAATAATGCATAAACTCTTGGTAAGATTTGAATTTGCATCCCTTATTATTTCCTAGCTATTCCTTATTGATGTAAAATGACAATTTTTTTGAGTTACAAAAAAAAACTAGAACACTAAAATTTAAAGAAATTAATGGATGGCAATGTTTCAATAAAAAATATTCCAAATGAGGAATTCTATGACAGGTATGAACAAATGCATATGTCAACTGAAAGTGTTTTAAAATACTTTTGCATGAATTGTGATATCTTCCCTTCTTCAATATCTAATCTTCTTTAAAAAAAAAAGAATAAGTAAATACAAAGACATGGAAATAGAAATTAAGAAAATGTAGCACCTTAAAACTACTACTCTGCCAGTAATAGTTTGATCTCTGGGTATGATCAAGAAAGGAATAGATAAATACATTTACAAGATATCTGGCAGTCCTAGCCTATAAAACATAGCCCTTTTGATTGTGTTATAACAGCTGTCATATCAGTATTTATTGTTAAAATTGGTGTATATTAATATATTAAAGAGGGAAGAAAATAAGCAATATTTTCACCATTATGGTTTTTTTTTTTTTAAAAGGCAAAGATGCAAGTCAATTTTGATTCTTTAAAGATAACATAGTATTGCTGGAAAGAAGGTATTATGGCAGTGTTTGAATGGCAACATGAAGATGAAGCACAGATAAAAAAAAAAAGATTTTAATTCTGTTTGGTGTTTAATGGGTACAGTAGTGGTCTTTTGGTGTGTTCAGTGAATATTATTTTATTCTGAATGCTGTTGTTCAGGATAGTAGTAAGCTAATGACTAGTCATAAACCTTGTAATTTATCTTGATTTAAATGATATTCTAAGTTAAAAAAAAATACTGTCTTCATCAGCGTAAATGAAGGGTTTTAGTTACATTTATTTATTGAGATTGTTTATCTAAGATTCACTTGATTTATAGCAAACTGCAAAATGGAATCATAGAAGATATGTGGATGAAATTATCACTGGAGAACAGATAAATGAAATCTGGTAAAAAGATTTGGATTATAAAGTGTAAATGCATTAGTCTCTCTATATGTGTGTGTTTAATACATGAATTAGTTTTGCTTTAACCTAGATTAGATGTCAAGGACACGTCACAGATTAATATTTATTATTACTTCATCAGTGAAATCTAACAGATATGAAAGTAGCCTTTATCATTTTTATCGTATTGTAAAAATTCAAAATGGTACTTCATTAATAACCAATTTAGGTTTGATATTTTCCAGGCCAAAATTTTGTTCATAGCTAATTGAAAATATAAATTTTTTTTTTTTTGTATAATCTTCAGAAGTTAGAATACAAAACTTTGAAAGTGTTTTCTATAATAATAGATTTATTCTTGTTTAGCGAAACAATAAAAGGCCATCTAAGAACAGTTCTGATAAAAAAAATAGTGAATCTTTTTGTGTGAATGGTCATTATACTTTGTATCCTAGCAACCCGATGACTGGTGTTAGCAAAAATGACTCACCATGTCTAGAGCCAATATTAAAGCAATTAATCAAAATACTCTCTGCTACAAAGATGTTTCTCATATGCACTTAATCTTCTTACATCCAATTTTTCCCCTTACACCCCCCCCTTCATTCTAACTCCTACCTCAGAAATAAAGGGTACAGCTACCTTGGAATTTTTTCATGGAATTGTCTCAGACTAAAATTAAAACTTATTGATTGGAAAATGTTAATTTTGATTAACTTTTTAGAATTTAAGATTCTTATTCCATGAGTAGTCAAAACTTCTTTTATCTATGAATAGTTTCTTAATATCTGATCAAATTTATCCTTTTTTGTTTATCTCAATATTTTTGTCTGCTTTTACATTTTACCAATATGTTCTGTTTGACAAAAAACTCAATAGACAATATATTGAATTTTTTTTTTTTTTTTTTTTTAATCAAAAGGCTAAGTGTATGATTAAATTTCTAATCAATATATTTAGAAAGAAAAGAATTTAAGATGGATGTGTGGGTAGAAAAATTGGGTTAAGTAGAATGAAAGTTAGACCTAATTATTTTATGCTAAAAGCATTCTGAAGTATGACTACTTGCAAAAAGATGAAACTCTAAGTAATGAAATGGATCTGTCATCATTTGTCAAAATAAATGATTTGGTCTCAATTTTAGAGTTTATTCTCAAAAATAATTAATGCTAAACAAACCAGTATTTCATAAAAATCATGTCAGAATCTTTCAAAATCTAAAAAAGTACCTTATCCTTTGTATTGGCATTGTGGAAAAGTAGGATAAATAATTTGTACAATTATTTATCAAATTTTTGTAAGTAGTTTTAGTAGTTTAAATTGGTATGATCACTTAGAACAAGAGGACCAATTAAAGCACCTATTTTCTTTATATGACCTTTTCTATTTTACTTATTAAAAATATACTCCTGATTGTTCATAAATTGGGTATTGCTAAATAGTAAATAGTATGACTATTCTTTATAATAATATAAAATTTATTAATTTTATATCAGTAACTATATATTTGGTTGAGCTGCTTTAAATGAGTAGTATAACTCATAAATTTTTATATCGGTAGGTTTACAACAAATTAATCTGTTAGAAATGTACTTTTGATTTATATTCAGTCTTGCTATAACTAGAAATTTGAATAATCATTACAATTGTATATTTTTTGATTAATTTGGAAGTTAAAGACTTGCTTTTAGTAAGTGAAAATCCTCCCTGTATAACATGTTCTATTACAGTAAAACAGGTGAATGACAAAAAGACAACTTGTTCGTCATGACATAATTTCATTAAGACATGTTAAAGAAATATTCTATTTCTGTTCTATAATATTTGTTAAATTTAGTGTATGAAATGTATGTGCAACTATTGGACAGAGGTAGTAGTTTATGAGTAATGCCAACTACTTTTTATGATTCCTTTAATTTGATCAAACTTTGTAGATATTGCTTCATTACTACACTGAAATTTCTTATTATAAAAGACCTCAATAACTCTCTCTCTCTCTCTCTCTCTCTCACACACATACATGCAATACTAAACAAATTTGTGGGAGTAAACTTTAAATTAATAAAATAGATGAAAATATCTTAAATAACTTGTAATTGTGTTAGTGATAAATTGCACAAATATATTAAAATGCTTTATACAATAATTGATAAAAACAAAATTTACTTATCATTACATGAATCAGTAGATGCCATGCAAATTATTTTCATGATTGTTAGTGTGATGCCTATTGTAATGCTCACTTTAAACAAGAATGTTAGCCTAGAAACAATTTTTTATATAAAACAAGGGTTTGAAATAAATAATTTGAAAAAATGCTTATGTATAGTCAGCTTATTGCTGACTAAATAGTTTAAATATTTTATACTTAAAGGTAGATTCTGGTAGATACAAATAGTTATATCTATTCAAAGATGGATAGAAAATTCATAAAACAAAACTTTTTTTCTTCAACAAAGATATAAAGAATTCAAATAACCAAATAATGTTATCATGATGATGTAAGCATCTTGAGTTTTGAATTTATACTTGCTAATCAATTTTTAACTTGTACACATTTTTTGTATCTTCATCATGTTCTTATTTCTTTGTTTTTATCAAATTATCTAAGAAAACTTAGCCGAATTTTGAATGTTTTAATAAATTGTTAGTGCTAGGTAAACTTAAATTGCTTAATTTTCCCTTTCAGAATTTATGATGTTAACTGTGATATAAATAATAGAAGATTGTCTTATTTTGCTCATTTTTTTTCCATTTCCACTTAGGGGGCTAGAAAGTAAATTAATTAACAAATACCAATGAAAATTTGTTTTGTTTTGGTATGTCACGTATTTCCATGTACATGAAAATTATGTAATTCTCTTATCTAAGATCTTCCTTCTGTTAAATAGATGCAGTGCATATTTTTTATTAAAAGAGCAAACACTGATTTTTCTAAATTCAAGCAGATTCTGAAATAAATTTGAAAGTAAAACTGATGTTTTGACAGCAGAAGGAAAAGTATAAATGATGTGTAACAAATGAGTCTATTTCTAAACTGAAAATATCCAATCTTTATAGATTATACAAACAAAACTTTACTACTGACTTTTTTCTTGAGATTTTATCCTGAAAATAAATTCTTATACAAAAGAATTTGGCTGAAATATATTTTGTAGTAATTTAATCTATTTAAACTGATATTTTGTAAGATGTTTTTTTTTTTTTTATATTTCAAATCCTTTGTTAGACGGGACTCTTCAAGTCGGTGAGTATTGCAGCAGTTAATTTAAACAGATCATCATTTAACTAAATGAGGTTTTCATATAAATTGTTGTTGAACTGTATAGTTTATTTTTGTTTTAGATGGATGGAATTTCAGAACTCTTTGCTATCAATTCTTCCATATGATGCCACTTTGTTTCTCCAAAGAGTTGGTATATATTTCAGCATTGCTTGATACAGGGATTGAACTTATGATTTCCAAGGAATCAATTGAGCTTAATTGGGTCTTTGCTATATGATGTTCATTTATATGTCTAGGCTAAGCTCAAGGATTAGATGAGCATAGCATGTGCACTGAATCCTTCAGTCATCCAGAGTTGCTCTATGTCTATTAATTTTATTAAGATAATTCACTTGAATTATTCACATTTTCTTTATGCATGGATTTATTGCAA
This sequence comes from Sepioteuthis lessoniana, assembly GCA_963585895.1. NCBI lineage: Eukaryota > Metazoa > Mollusca > Cephalopoda > Myopsida > Loliginidae > Sepioteuthis > Sepioteuthis lessoniana. The sequence continues at coordinate 17,020 of CAUZXS010000091.1, read as the reverse complement.
TGCATGGATATATCATGAGGGAAACTTTTTTAAAATTATTACTGCTCCTTTTATATAGCTTAAAAGCCCTGATGTGTAAAATTGAAATGATTTAATTCACTTTTATCAATGAGAAAAATGAGATTTTCTTCTTAATTGGTTTACTAATATTTAGAGAAAAAGCAAGTTTATCATGTTTACATTAAATGCAAAATAATTATATATTTTAAACATAAATATATTGTGAATAATATTGAATTTGTAGTATGATAAAGAAAAAGCTTTCACTGTTATTGTCAAAATAAGTGATAATATTTTGTACATTTTATGAAGTGCTGGTAATAAGATTATTTTGGCAGTATTATGAAGAGATAATAAAATAATTAAGATTGGAAATATTTCACAATAAAATCCTGACTTTGAAGAATCATTTTTATGTCAGAATATTTTGATATTTTTTATTTAAAAAAGATTTCCCTTCTAGTGAAGCCTTTATTATACTAGTATTACACTTTGCCATTGTTGTGTGAGGAATAATTCCTAATGAAACATGTTAGTTGTATCCAATTATTTGGAGTTGTCTATTAGGATTTTTCTTAGTTGAGTCACTATACTGTTCACTATTGTGCACCAAATCATTCTTCACTGATTGATTATATATTATATAGTGATTTGTAATAGATAGCAAAAGTAAATTCAGATTTATTCAAGTAATTAAAGATATCAAATGCTTAGACTGTTTTGAAATATTCAGTAAAGAATTATTTTTCTCTCTGCATGTTCTTTTTATCTTTTGGAGGCAAAATCCTATTTTTTAAGTTTGTAAAATCCATCTACCAAAGAGCTCTTAGGATTTATAACCACCAATATTTGGATGATTAATTTAAATATATTGAAGATACTGTTAAATCCTTTTCATATCCCATTTATTTTATGCTTGATGCCAGAAGAAAAGCATGTCAAATACATTCTAATAAAGACCAAAAGACAAACACCAAAGAGATAATCCTAGTAAAACTGAATAGATACATAATTCTACTCATGAACTAAATATTAAACATAATGGACAAAGAATTTTTAAAATTAGGCATTCAAGTCATAACAAGCACTTCCAAAACAATTAGGAACATGATAAACCAGAATTGTAAAAAAGTTTATATCAGAAAAATGTCTTAAAAAGGCTTGTATGAACATAGTTAGTCTTTAAAAAAAGGTGATAATTTAAATGTGCTTGTCACACATCAGTTTGAAACTGACCCTGATATTAATTTAAAAGTGGCTTCCATGTTACTTGATTAATGAAACAAAAAATACCAAAAAACTTCTAGAATTTACTTTAATCTATTTGTATCAAATAATGACTTGAATTTTGAAATGTATCACCTTTTCTGGCAAGAATTAATATTAAAACAATATTCTACTTAATTTAACATAGGTTAAACCTGTAGAGTCACATATGGTTTTGGGGGTCAAAGCATTACCACTAAGAGCATTCCAGTAGTATCAGATTTTGTTGGGTTTTTTCATCATATTGTGGGATTGCCAGATCAAAATGCAACTTTCTGTAATTCTTTGTCACATTCACAACTTTCTAGCCAATGTAAATGAGCATAGCAATGAAGCATTAATTCAATGCTGTAATATTCAAATTAACTGACAAGATGACTTAAAACGCTGAAATGAGGGATAAAATTTCTGTAAAATTTACATATGATGTCAATGTACAAATGTTCAAGAATGAATTGTTAATTTAATAATGTCAATTTGAATTATATGATGGGATGACAATGTTAAATTTTCCTGGAAAAAATAAGGTTAAAAATCAATAGCGTAATTATCTATTAAAACCTACTTTTAAAAATCCTTATGCAAATTACACATCACCTTTACTTTGGTAAATGTTATTAGTAAATATAATGCATAATGAAAAGTAAGAAATAGTAAAGAAGTATCATTATGTATTAAAAATCTAGTCTGGTTTGTTCTAGATGATAGGTGGGGATATAGACACAGATTTACTTAATGCCAATTTATAATAGATGATTTACTGTTTTTAAAATGATCCCCTTAAAAAATAATTCTCTCAGGATTTTGACACTGCTTTTTATTTGCATATATCAATTTAAAAGCAAATAATGGAAACTTGAAAGTGCTTTTTCTGGAATTTTTATAAATATCAATATTTTCTTTGGTATCTCCATTTTCATAAACCATTCTTTCTCTCTTATTTTTTGTTTATTTTTATTTTTTAAAACTCTTGTGCTTTACTTTAGGCCTATAGTCATCATATTGAACCACCTAACTAGCATTACTCTTAGCTTTGTTCAACAATACTCAGTAACAAAGCAGAAGAGAGAAACTTGTTTGGAGTGGCCTATCCTAGCTAGTACTGAGAAAAATAAAGTTACACTACAAAGCAATATCAAGCCTATATAAAATCTCGTTATTCATTTTGATTTTTTATGACAATGATGAAAGACTTTAATACAGTACACACATGCATGTATTTGTCAAGTTTGTAGTATTAGAAAAGATAATAGCCCTTTTATATGATTTTTGACTGGTTTATATGCAATTGTTTTATTTTTATGTTTTTTTTTTCTAAATTTTTTAATATATCCCAAGATTATGGTTACACCCAAAAGTGTGTAAATTTTGTTTATTTGGAGAGAAATTTGATCATAAATATATAGATATGGCTACCTCTCTTTTAATATCATTAAAGTTTAGGTTTCCTTAAGGGTTATTCCATGTCAATTCACCAGGGCATTACACCCACCGACACTGAATTACTTGAAATTTGGCACAAATGTTCCCCTTCATGAGTTAGGAAAGTGTGTCGAATTATTTTGTGCTAGACTTTATCATTCCAATCTTAAGGGGGAAGTATGATTTTTCTATTTTGCCTCAAAAATTAAGGCCGCGCAACGTTGCCGAATCTGTGTTTTTTTTAAATTTAAGAAAAATACTTCCATACCTTCAATATTTCTTATTGATTACCCTACTAGAGGCCATGTTTAACAAAATTTAGTGCAAAGTGTAGTTTAAATATAATCTTTTAAAGACTCTTTGTATATTCATTTTTATTATGATTTTCTTTGGAATAAAACAAAATTCAAATATTCATGTTTCATGAAAATAATTTTGAAAAATTATTTAAAAAATGAAAATTTAAAAAAAGTAATGAAAGAATTTCCTTCAACTATATAAATATGTTTAGTGCCAGCTACAAATATTATGTTTTAAAGATTCACATTTATCTTATGACTTTGTTTGAGAATGGAAAAAAAAAAATTCAAATGTTTTTTGTTTCATGAAAATAATTTACCCAAATAAAATTAAAAGAAACTAACAGAAAGAATTTCTTTTAACTTCATTTGTTAAGTGCCATCTACAAATTTTCTATGCACTGTTGATTATTGTACATGTGGCATTGTTTACTGCTTTTTAAAGTCAATCTATCTGTACAAAAAGTAATATCTGCAAAATATATTTAAATTATTTTTTTTTTAATTGATGAAAACAAACTTATTGATTAGTTTAAGAAGTTAGAATAATATCAACATTTTAGAGGTCAGGGAGCATTAGGATAATTGTCTTTAATTATAATCTTTCTTGGAAATCCTGCACATACATAGGAAAAAACTCTAAATTGGCAGCATCATATCTTCTAAAGTAGACTTAAAACCCTCACAAAATCTTTGGATGAACTTAAGCAGGCATTGTTGATATTAGGCAAATAATATTATGAAAATTGAAGAGAACATATTTTCGATAGACTGACCATAAGGTGATAAGTTGTTGATTTTGGGGTCATGTATTTGGGTGAGTAAAATAAATTTTTTATCAAGTGTAGGCTTAAAATAGTTAAATATTTGAATTCTACACTTCTTATTTGCCCTACATACCAAATTTCAGAAATATTGAAGGTATGGAATTATTTTTCTATAATTCAAAAAAAAAAAAGCACTGAGATTTGGTGATATCACACGGCGTTAATTTAGAGGCAAAAGAGGAAAAATTATACCCACCCCCCCAAAAAAAAATTGGAATGGTAAAGTCTAGCACAAAATAATTTGGTACACTTTCCTAACTCATGAAGGGGGAACGTTTGTGTCAATTTTCAAGTAATTCAGTGTCGGTGGGTGTAAATTTCAACTTTTTGTTGGTGTTTTGACATGGAATGACCCTCAATTGAGAAATCTCTTAATAGAATATAATAAACTACTTTTATTAAAGAAATCATTTCAAGTTCTATTTAAATTTTAAACTATTGGAGGAAAAAATATTTTAAACATTGATGAATATTTAGCGAATAAAAATGTGTATAATTTTTTTCACTAATTCTACAAATGAAATTTTAAAGAATGTTTTCTTTTAATGTCCTTTAAAAGTTGTTAAAAATGCATAACATTTTTTAAAAGAAATGATTCACTAAGTAAATGTATGTTTCAATGTATACCTGCAACCCCTTTAATTCAGGTGTTTCCACCAGAGAAAATTTTTATAGATGCTTACAGTGTGATATATCCCTTTTTGAACCCTCTTTCTAATTGTTTTCCATTAAAAAGAAAAAAAATTAATCTACAAACAGATGTCAGGTATTCTTATTAGACCTTTATAATCTGCCATGGAATGTCTTGATAAAAGTTTTAATCCTATTGCAATAAAAAATAACTTGAAATGTTTTGCATTAAATTATTTTCATTTGTTTTGGATTGTTATAAAAACAAAAGTATGTTTATTTTGATTCACACTTGAAAAGTGACACCTGTGAGTATATAAAATTTTAATCTTTATTTTTTTTTAATGTACATTTTTCCATGTGTTGTTTTAAATATCTTGCAATTCATGACATGAAATAAAATTATGAAAGTGATAGTTTTCTATTTTCATTTGTTTCTGTAGACTTACTAAATTTCTTATATTCATCTGGAATGTTTTTTAAAAAAGGAAAAGGATTACTCAAGATTAAATATAAAATCAAGTGTTACTTGTAGCATTATTATTATTTAAAATTTTAACTAATATTTTCTTTTAAATTTTGGTTTAATTTTTAATGAAAACTTTGTCATTTTATAACTCTGAAGAACAGTGCAGTTGGAAATAGTAAAGGATAAGCTCTTAATGAAACTGAAACTTAGGTTATCTTAGCCTGGAGGTGGTCTGGCTAAAGACAGCAGCTGCACTACCATTGGTTTGCAGAAATTCAAACATATAAACTCATCCCTTATTCTATTTTAACTTGAAAGTTGATAGTAAGAAATATTCTTTGTTATTTCCAATGATATATGTTGTTTCTTGATAGCAAACCAAGAGCATTTAAAAACAAATAAAATTAAGATGAAGAAAAATACAAGTTAAAATTATTGAGTTAAAAAATAATGTAGGTTTAAAAAAAATCAAAGCATAAAAGAATTGCATATATTTATTTATGTCAAATTAATTGCTATTCCGATTGAACAAGTTTTTTAATGATACACTTTGAGAATTTAGAAAAAATATTTAAAAAAAAAACAACAAACTTTTAGATTCTCAACTTGCATATTTCTTTTTTGGCTTCATATTGAGTAAGTGAGAAATTTTATTGTGATTAAAAATTCAATTTTTCTTAAAAATGTTTAGTTTTGACATTTCAGTAAGTTGTGGATTTTAATTGCTCTTAAATTTGATATTTAAAAAAAAAATGTTTCTTTGAGATTAGACAGATTAAAAATGATAATAATTCTATGATTAAAATGTTATTTAGAACTTCACTTTTCAAATAAGGTGTTCTGAATTCAATAATGATTTAATTTTTATAAAACAGTTTTTTTTATAGACAGCAGAAAAATTAGCTATTTAACAAATAAATATGTAAATAATTCTATAATTTTTAGGGGTATTATGCTAGTTCTTATGTATTTATAAGCTAAATGAAATAACTCATTTAAAAAAAATCTTTTAGTAGGAAGTAAGTTTCCTCATTAATTTTAAGTGATTTTTATCATTAAGGGTTTTCAGACTATTGTCTTCATCTTCGTTATTTCCACTATGTTTTGGCTGATATGTCCTCTGGCCTTAATCAGGTGTTTGTCGAACTCGGGAACCTACATAGAACTTGGAACTACATCCTTTATTGAATCCACAGGGTCACCATAACTGGGTACAAGTGTTAAGTATTCATGTATTGTTACTCGCCAACAGTCAGGATTGAATCTGCAACCTCCAGGTGATTGTCTCCTGAGAAGCTTAGGAAACCAACGCCTATAACCGTTATGTTATGTGTTGGACAGTTTAGAGTGAATTTTTGGGACTTATAAACTTAATGTTCTTACTTGACTAGGATTACTACTATTATGATTTTTTACCTGTGCTCATATTCAGATTTTTTTTTTTTTTTATGAGCACAGGTAAAAATTTAAGGGGTGGTCTGCATTCCCCAAAGCCCCAGCATCACTGGAACCTCACCATCAGATTATTTAGTGTCATATCTAGGATGCTCCTTGGGGGTAGGTCTTACTCCTCTGCAGAGATGCAGTCACTGTATTGTACAGCCCCAGCCGATTGGGCAATACACAGAGTTAAATGTAAAAACAGTTTTATTTCAGATAATTCAGTTTAGCATGAGGACACAGTTTCAATGTTAAAACAGTTCTATTTTAAACAATTCAGTTTAGCATAAATGCACAGTTTAAATGCGGAAACAGTAAACTCTTGAAGATATGGTTCTATTTGATCCATAGATTAGGACCCTATCAAATGCTACCACTCTGAGCTAGAGTGGACCTGGGAGCAGTGGCAATGAAAGGGTGCTCCACATTCCTGGAACTTCACCATCAGATTGTTTAGTGTCATATCCAGGACACTTGTTGGTGGGGGGTTGTCTTACCCCTCTGCAGAGATGCAGTTGGTGTATTTTACAGCTCCAGCTGACTGGGCATTTTGGGAAAGGTATTAAATCCTCTTATGCCCCATCTATGGATTTAATAGTAACACTACTGCTCTTCAAAGATAGCTTTGGGATTAATTTACTCATGAAGGTTGATATGCCATTAAGTGAAGAAACCAAACCAATCTGGAACCTGGTGTATGTGTGTCCTTGGGAAGATTATTGGCTATTAGCATGGCCTTGGTATTGTAGGCAGAGCAGTTGGTGTCTTTCTTAACTGTGTGTTTCTTCCTCCCACCCCTCACAAAGTAATCCATGGGATTACAATCAGGAGAATTTGGAAGTCAGAAATTGAGGCTGGTGAAGTCATAGAAATTCTGATAATCACTTTTGACTTTCCAGAGCTATGACAAGGAGGTGACTCTTGCTGCCACATGTATGGCCTTCCAGCAGCAACCCTTTCTAGCCAGGGTTTGACCAATTGAACTTAAGGTCTTGTTCCAAGATGTGCAATGGCATGGTGTCTCCTGGAGATTTTCCTAAAGACTATCACAGTTTGGGGAAACTTGGTTTTCATGATAAATGAGACATTGTATGGATTGTAGGCAAATCACTTGTTGTTCTGGGTGTTGAGCAACTGGTCCTGGTAGAAGTTATTTTCATTTGAGAATAACATGATTCCTCTCAGCTTATTCAGGAGCATCTTTGTCTTCATCAAGTAGTTTACTTGGGCCTTTGCTGTCAGAACTTATGCTTCTTGTATGAGTGGTAGCAAAGGTCTTCATTCAGGGGCAGTTTCATGTAGGCAACAAAAAATTGTCGAATTTAGCCCAAACACTGTTCATATATCTTAAAATATTGTGTCCATTAAAATACTTTAACTTTCTATTAAGAATAAGTTTTTAATACAAGGATGAGTCAAAAAGTAATGCCTTTATCACATCATCTATACTTGCCAGAATTAGCACCTTCAGACTATCATCACTTTTTCCCCATGAAAGAGGGTTTAAGAGGCAAATGTTATGCCAGTGACAAGGAAGTGAAAACTACACTGATGAAGTGGCTCAAAGAACAGTCAGCAGAATTTTAAGAGGCAGGAATACATGCTCTAATGTGAAGGTGGAACACTGCTATTGAGAGTATGTCTTATATACTCATGATGAATAGAAGAACCACAACACTTTCTTTATAAAAATATAACCCTCACACTTTATTCTCAAATGGGGTTGAAGCTTCTTTGGTGTATGAGAGACAGATTTATTTTGACCCATAACTTCTCTTGATCATACCATGCTGTGTTATCTTCAAGGCCTTACGTCATTTCTTCCAACGAGACTTACTCAGCTGGTCCTCGCCAGGTGTTGCGCTTGGGCTCCCTGTGGCCACAGTTCTCTATATGCCGAAACATCTGACTGCTGCAAGCTGGTACTGACAGACTGACTTTAACTGAAACTCACGTAGGCATCTGCATATATCATTTCATAACGCCCACAATTTCCATTTGATACGTGACTGCTTCCACTTATTTTCACAGGTGCATCCTGTGCAGAGAATATCTGATTGACAGCTTGGTCAAGGGTCAATATGGAACCTGTTGAGAAGTAGGGATGTGATTCACAGAGGACCAGCTTCATTTTGATGTATGATACATATTCCTGTGTCAGTAATTATTCCTGTACTAAAGAAAAAGGCATTATTTTTTTGAGTCATCTTCGTACAAGGCAAAGCATCTTTAGACATGATTTTGCTTACTTGGTTCACAAATTGATGTTTTATTTTCAATTTATAATTAGTATTTAATAAGTTTTATCATTTCCTATAGTTTGATTCTTGCATAACAGTTAAAACATTGAGTAAATCCTGCATCAATAATATTGAATGATTTGATTATTTAATTGTGAAATGTTTGTGTTATTACATTGAATATTGAACTTGTTTAATAATTCATTATTCTGAAATATTACCAATATTCATAAATCAAATGCTTCAAAAATTTATATTTAAATACCTATGAAAAATCTTCAGTGTTTCAAATGGACAGTTTATTGATATATTATGAAAATCAGTTTAATTGAATAAGTCAAAATAAACTCCAGTTGTATCTCAACATCTTTATTGGATTTTTATAGTATCATTTAGATATGAAGAGGTTGCTTTCCATCATTTTGTGTGTACGTTACATAATTTCTTCTTGTTAAAAATTAAATACTATTCATTTTCAATTACAAAAACTTTAAGAATGCAAAATTTTCTTCTTGCATGTTTCAAAAGGAATATATATCTTGTCATTTTGAAACTATTCTTGAATGCTTCTTTATCTCTTCTTGCTTTATTTCTCTCTTTACTTTTTCTAAAATACATTTTATTCTACTGGTAGAATAAAAGTACTTGAGGAAGCAAGCTTTGATTTTAAGAATCACTGTCAAAATACTGATATTTTACTGTAGTTTGAAATTTCTTCAGATATTTAGCAATGTATATGCATAAAAGCAAATATATTAATTGTCTAATTCTTTAATTAGTCTATTTGGAATGTATGTATGCTATTTGCAAACAGCAGTAATTGAAATTGAGTGAATTTTGCATGATTTTCAATAAATTTATTTTTAGTGATGCATCTTGGAGAAATATCTAAATTTGTATTGACAAAACTTTTTTTTTTTTTTTTTTTTTTTTTTTTTAAATATAATCAGTTGTCAAGTTTATATTAATCTTATTTTTATTTCCAAGTGGATAAATAATATTCATTTAAAATAATGCATCAATATTATCCTCATAGCGCTATTTATTATATTGAATATATATGTCTCATTATTTTGAAATTTTTAAGTTTTTAATCTTAAAATAATCAAGGTTTTTTTTTTATGTCTTATATACTATAGAAATTATTCATACATTTATTTTTATATAAATTTATACTTTTTATTATAATTTTAAAAACTATTTTGATAGTAATGAAATGTTACTTTTTTTATTCATTACTTATTTTTTCTCTTTAACACAATATTTTTCTACTTTGATTAATGAGCAGTGCTCCATTTCTTACTAGTGACTCGATTTCATTTTACTTAGATTTCTTGAAAAATTAATTTTTATGAATTTTTTGATTAATTACAAATTCATTAAATGAACTCATTTTAGTAACATTTTATCATTCTAGAAGTATTTATCAATTTAAAATGGGATTAATAAAACTAAAATTGTATGATTTGCCAAAATATTTTTGAAAATTTTAAACTTACCCACTTATTTCAATAAAAATTTTACCAACGCTACAAGTAATTCTGATTTGATATACTATAAATTGTAGTGAACTAGTTAATCTGGCATATAAGTTCACCTGAAGATTTTTAGCTAAAAATTCTGGGTTAGACTTATACCTGCTGTATAGGTCAACCCTTAAACATATAGTAGGCTACTGGCTGGCCAAATCTTATCTAGTAGGCCTAAATGAGGGTATGAATTCACTATGAAATTGTACAAATAAAAACATACTGTAGTTATGACTGGCTGTCTGGTTGCTCTGACATTTCTGTAAGTATATCAGCTGTTGGAAACGGTGTGTGATAATGCATTAATATTATACTTAATTTGTATTGTTTTATTATTTTCTATCAATCTATGTGTTAATTTGTTAGATATATTTACTAAACACAGGTTTAAGCTTGAAATGTTTGTGACAATTTGGTGTAGTTATAGTAAGTGGTTTATATTGATTGTTACTGTTCTACTAGTTGACAACCCAGTGGTAAAGGTTTGAATTTTAGCCCTGTTGTATAAGTCTACCCCTAGTTTAGTAAAGATTTTCAGGCTTAAGAAGTCAACTTGCTTGCCACAATTTACAGTAGTTTAAATTCTTTTATTTATTACCTTTTTTGAAATTGACCATACTTACTTATTTTATATCATGTACTCTTCAATTAAAAATCCAGAGTTTGGAAAATTAAGACAATCATAATATTCATCCTAGAAGTTTATGCACTTTTGAAACATTTGTAATTTGATGTACTAATTTATTTATACACTTGTAAATACAGATTGAATTCCTAATATGTCTTCAAACATTTACTCATTACCACTAGAAATTTTTAGCACTAAATCTCTTTAATGCAAAATACTACTGAAATACAATATTTTACATAAACTTTTTCTTTCTTTCTTAAGTTTATATGTATCTGTAGAAAAAGTCTGCAATTATTTTTTAGTTTGTTTAGTAGAAGAATGTTTTTCTTATAAAATGATATTAATAAAGTAGTCCTTTATTTCATGTATTAAAATGAAGTTTCAAAGTGCAACTTTGTCACTTTGGTGTATATGTTGGATTGGTAGGTAGTGTCCTCCTTCTCTTGATAATCTTTCATTAAAAGACATTCTTGTATTTTAGTGTCAGCCTCACTTTCATTATAATCCTCATCCATCATTGCATCATTTTTTTTTTAAATGGGTATATCAATTCAAGTTAAATGAGGTCACTGGTTAGATTATTTCAACTCAAACAAATATTATACTTCCTTTGATAGAAAAAAGGTTGAAAAATGTTTAAACAATTTATTTGTTTTATTTTTTTTATTTTATTTTACTTTTATTTTTACTTCAATTATAGTTTATGATAATTAAAAAAATGTTTTTTCAAGAGAAGTAAATTTAAATCAGCAAAGTTTGTAATGACAAAGAAAAAAATCAAGATAAGTCATAAATGTATATTGGGCATTGTTTTTGTTAAATTGTAGAAAGGTTGCAAATGATAGCACAATACATAGCTTTCTTACAGTAATTAAAAGAGATGCTAAGAAATAAGAATGACTGCTGAGTCAATTTAAGGTGATCCTAGAGTAAAATATATTCATAAGTTTGTTTATTTTTCCCCAATGTTTGTTTCATGAATTCTGATTACTTTTTCTTTTCTTTTTATTTCCGGTACCTTCAGCATCAGGTAAGATTTACATATAGCATGATTTCTCAGAACTATTGTATATTTTTCATGTTAAAAATGTTTTTGTTAATATTTTCAGTACGGGTCATTCCATTTCAAAACACCAACAAAAAGTTAAAATCTGCACCCACCAACACTGATTTACTTGAAATTTGGCACAAATGTTCCCCTTCATGAGTTAGGAAAGTGTGCCAAATTATTTGATGCTAGACTTTACCATTCCAATTTTCAGGGGTGGGGGTTATGATTTATAAAAATACTTCCATACTTCTGAAATTTGGTATGTAAGGTAAACAATGCCACATGTACAATAATCAACAGTGCATAGAAAATTTGTAGATGGCACTTAACAAATGAAGTTAAAAGAAATTCTTTGTGTTTCTTTTTAATTTTATTTTGGTAAATTATTTTCATGAAACAAAACATTTGAATTTTTTTTTTTTTTCTTCTTTTTCCATTCTCAAAAAAGTCATAAGATAAATGTGAATCTTTAAAACATATTTGTAGTTGGCACTAAACATATATATAGTTGAAGGAAATTCTTTCATTACTTTTTTTAAATTTTCATTTTTTTAAATAATTTTTCAAAATTATTTTCATGAAACATGAATATTTGAATTTTGTTTTATTCCAAAGAAAATCATAATAAAAATGTATATACAAAGAGTCTTTAAAAGTTTATATTTAAACTACACTATGTACTAAATTTTGTTAAACATGGCCTCTAGTAGGGTAATCAATAGTGCATAGAATATTTGAACATATTAAATTGAAAGAAATGCTTTCATTACTGTTTGTGATCTACTTAATAAGTCTTATTTTGAATTTTTTTTTTTTCTTTTACAAATTTAAATAATCAATTTATGGAGCAAAAATGATTTTTTTTTTTCGGTGTAAAAAAATATTATGATTAAAACAATTCCTTAAAACTGTATCAAAGTGTTTTTCCATTTTTATCTAGTCCCTTAACTGTCTTTGACCAATTTTGGTAGAGGTATGATCTATGGTACCTTGGCTTGTAAATGTGATAAAGATGAAAGCAGGTCAAATTGGGAACTTTGAATGACCCTCCTTTGACCAGAGCTAGAATCAGTCTGTCTGGTCCTGAAACATCTGTCACTTTCCATCCAGTATCCAAGGGGAAAGGTGATATTTTTCTAATTGGAGATGGCAGACAAAGCAAAGACTAAGTTGGTATTAATCCAAGGCAAGAAACTCTGCCCTAATTGTCAAATCGACAATTTACTTCCTGATGATGAAGAACCAAGACATGTATTGGATGAGGAAATACAAGAACTTGAAGCAGATACTTCTGCTGAATCAGAAAAGATGAGTAAAAATGAAGAACCAAGGCATGTATCAGATAGGGAAATGAAAGAGCTTGATACAAGTACTTCTGCAGAGACAGAAGAGAAATATCAATGAATGTTTCTCTGCTATTGGAATTTCTCCACTGAAAACAAAAGCTACTTAAGTTAAGAAAAAATATTTTCCTGCAATACAATGTGTAAAGACCAAAGTAGCCAAGTCATTAAACATTGACTCAGAGCTGTTGAATGATGAAGCTTTAAAAATCAAAAAGGAGATTTTAGATAAAGCTAAGTGTTTTGATAAAATGATAGAGCTTCTTGTAGCAAAAGTGAAGACAGTAGAACCAACTAACATCAAAATACAGATCTTGACACTTGTGTGAGAATACCCACCTCTCCAGCTCGTTACATAAGTTACTAACCCCACGTCGAGAACTTATGTGTGGCCAGATCGAGCAAGAGACAGGTTCACAGGAAAAAGAACAAAAACACAACAACAACTTTGTGGTTAGAACACCAAGGGAGGATGGAGAGCGTGTAATACTTTGTAGATAATTAGTTCTAGGCAGAGTTTCTACTGGCAAAAGATTATCTTAACTAACTGGGTCCGGCTGGTAATGTCGCTGTTTGTTGTTTCTTTGTTCCGGCCTAATCAACTTTCCTCGAACCCAAACTGCTAGGACCCAAAACGCACCTGTATATATACAGAATGTTTCATTATTATTTCCGGCCAAGTGACACCCTTGAATAAACCCATAACTTTTTGGGGGGCCATTTCTCTCTTAAAAAAAGCTGGACATAAAAATATTTCCTACCCTGGCCATCTCCAATACAGGGACATTAAATTCAGACCCTTTTAAGTTTTTGACCAGTACCTGACAAGTACTGAACACTTAACCACACCCGTGGCCATATGTATAAACATTTTCTTATCTAGATTTCCTTAATCTAGTTAATGGGTTTTCCTAACATTTGAAATTTGATACCCAGGCCGAATCTAACTCATCTTGTCACGTGTGTGTGTGTGTGTGTGTGCACACACATATGCGTGGGCATATATATATATATATATATATATATATATATATATATATATATATATATATACACGCACACACGTGTGTATACATGTATGTGCATATATCGAACTCATAGTGTCACACTTGCCCCTACCAACTGGTCACACAAAAAATTATGCTGTTTCAGAACACATTGTACGCAAGACTCACAAATTGTTTTTGGAAAGAGGTATTTTAGCTGTGCCAGAACCCCAAAAAAGTGAGTCTTTGCTTGGTGATATTGCACAGTGGAAGCATTTTATCAAGATGATGAATACACTTGACTGATGCCAGGCAGGAAAGACTATGTTAGTATTAAATGTGATATTCATCAGCAGAAAAGACTCATCTAGTGCAACCTAAATGAGT
>CAUZXS010000089.1:0-25000 GCA_963585895.1 Sepioteuthis lessoniana | reverse complement strand
ACAATACTATTCATTGACTTCTCCAAGACATTTGACTACATACACAGAGGGAAGATGGAGCAAATACTTCTTGCCTACGGTCTCTACAAAGAAACCATTGCAGCCATAATGATGCTATATAAAAACATGAAAGTAAAAGTCTGCTCATCCGATGGAGACACAGACTACTTCGACATTGTAGCAGGTATTTTGAAAGGAGATACATTAGCCCCATACCCGCTTATTATCTGCCTGGACTATGTGCTCAGAACTTCTATAGATTTAATGAAAGAAAACAGTTTCAAGCTGGCAAAGGAAAGAAACAGAAGATACCCCACACAAACTATTATGGATGCGGACTATGCCGATGAAATAGCACTTCTAGCAAATATACTTGCACAAACCAAATCCCTACTACATCTCCAAAGGTAGGCCTTTGAAACTAGAGGACAAGTTTACCTACCTCTAACCCTAACCCTACCTCGGAAGCAGCGTCTCATCAACTGAGAATGACATCAACTCGTGACTAGCAAAGGCATGGACAGCTATCGATAGGTTATCGATCATATGGAAGTCAGACCTGACCGATACAATAAAACACAGTTTTTCCAAGCAGTGGTTATATCAATACTGCTATATGAATGCACGGAGAAAAAGTTGGAGAGCAATTACACAAGAATACTATGAGCTGTATTGAAGAATTCCTGGAGGCAACACCTCACAAAACAGCAGCTGTATAATCATCTACCACCCATCACAAAAACTATCAAAGTTAGATGAGCCAGACATGCAGGACACTGCTAGAGAAGTAAGGATGAACTCATAAGTGATATACTCCAGTGGACCCCTTCACATGGACAAACAAAGGTAGGATGACCAGCTAGAACCTATATACAACAGCTCTGTGCTGATATAGGATGTCGTCTGGAAGACCTCCTGGGAGGAATGGATGATAGAAACAGGTGGTGAGAGAGAGTCAGGGAAATCCATGCTAGCAGCGTGACATGATGATGATGATGATGAAAATACACTTTTTCATTTTATATACCATAAATCTACAGTAAAGTTGGCGACCATAGTCGAGGGGGACCTAAAGGTTCCCTTTTTAAAAGCCACTACACCGAGGTGAAGGGAAGGGCACTACTCCTTTCCCTGGATTGCTCCACTTTACCCTTGATCCATACCTTATAATGCTGAGTGTAAAGCAAGGAGGCATCAAGTACCATTTTTTGAGCCTGGGATTGAACCCCAGTCTCCTGGGCCTTTGGCAAACACTCTAACCATAAGGCCAATATTTCATAAAATAAAACTAAAAAGTTTCAAAACTTTAGTTTATATTGCTCTTTTAAAGTTTTAGATTCAATGCATTAACTCAATTGATAACTGATTCAAATTCTCTAGGGATTTATCTTTTTAATATGTAAACACCTTCAAGTTTTAATATATATTTCTAAAGATGTCACATATTAAGTAAAAGGTGTGCATGTGTGTATCTTTGGAAAAAAAATCCTATAATTCTTTTACAAAGTAAAATTCTTGTATATAAAATCAATATTTTATAAAGACTGAAAATATTAATTTTCCTTCATCAGTTGATTTTAGTAGATATCTAAAATTTGAATTTAAAAATCATTGTAAATGATTATCATATTTATATATATTTTCACAAATGTAAACACAAATTTTAAAATGCCATTTCTAAATAATTTAAGAAAATAACTTTTATGTTATTTTTTTAATGAAATTGATTGAGTGACAATAGTTTTTTGTTAGTTTTTCAACAAATGAAAAGTCATTGTAAATAGGATACAATTCAATGTTGTTTTTTTATATAAAAGTAAATATCAACAAGCGATAAGTGAAATCACATAACTGCCACTGGTATACAAGATTTCAGAGGATATTTTTTTCATGTTAACATGACATAGTAGTTAAAGTTGTAAGATATTCACTTCTAAGCCTAATCATGTCAACTTTCGAGGCCTTGTTAAAATTCATTACAAAAGAATGTCATACTTTAGTTCCTATAGGCGAAAATGAAATTATCTTTTTTACCGACTTGTTTAAGTGGCTGAATATAAATCACAAAAGAAATCTCAAAAACATGTTAAAAATAAATAAGTTTCATTGGTGTTAAAATAAATCAGAGAAGAAATGTGAATATATGTGTGTCACATATTTTTTTATATTGTACATACAACTTTTGTGTGAGTAAATATATTCTTAAGGTTTGAATTTCTTTTCACAAAAGAAATTTATAGGAGTCTATGAAAATGTTTTTCAGATTAAAATAACTTTATGAATGATTAAAAGAACAACTCTAAAGTCCAAAGGATTGCAGAAAGGTTTTTTTAAGAAATTGTTCAAGTTTTTGTTATATGTAAGTGTTAAAAGTAAATTTTATTAGTTTTTGTAGTGGAATATGAGTGATATTGAATCTTGACAAGGGCTTGAAAGTTGAAAAACTTTTAAAGAGATAATGTCACAAATTTCCAAGTCAAAATTTTCTTGTGCTGAAGACTTAGTATAAAGTCTTTTTGGAAGTTCTATGTTGAGAGTGTGTATGGCATGCCAAGAGATTTCTTGTATGCATGGTGAAGGTTTGCATATTACATACTAGTGAACTGTTGAAACAGTAAAGACAGTTGCTGCATATCTCTGGTAGCTTGCATGAGTTAACTGCTGAGGTCTTTATGAAGTCACTTTTATAAGGAAAGATTTAGTTTTACAACTAAAGTGTCAGTCTTGGTGTAAACTCTTTGCTAATTGACTGACAATTGAGTCTGTCAAGAAAGGGCACCACACTGTATGCTGGTCTTTCTATCAAAGAATCATGAAAACTGTGTTTAGGAGTATTTGGAATGTACATATATCACCTAACAAAGTTTTCAAATAGGTATTCCCTCCAAAGAAAATAGTTTCATAATTTAATGAAACCTAAGACCAGCTCAACAATCCCTAAACTCTTTCTTTGCTTGATAACATGTCACTAGTTGAATAAATGTGGTTAAGCATTGAGAACAAAAATAGTGTTAGCCATCTTTATTTGTGTATGAAAACAATCATGATGCTATCCCACTTTCCATCCATATTCAATGGAAGCTATAAGAGAGAAAATTGCCAATCAATTTTGAATGTTTTTAGCAATGGGTGGGAAAACGTTAATCTACAGACTAAAGATTTTTTTAAAATGATTATTCATCAAATAAAATTAAAGAGTTTATTCATTCTCCATTAAGAAACAGATATTTACAATGTAATTGACTTTGGGTTCAGTTTTGCATATTAACTCAAGCACTTTCTTGAGAGGTACTTTACTTACTAACACTTTAAAAACTTAAATTTTTAAAAAATAGAAAATGAGGGTTATTTTCAATTGAAGCAGATCAAACTAAATATAACCTACAAAAATAGTGGTTTGGTTTGCTAAACTAGATCTTAACCAAAAAAATGAGAATAAACAAAGATGGCTACAAATGATAGATTTTAATTATTTAAAACTAAAAATCAGATGGAATTTTGATATTCTTTGTTTTCTATAACTTTATAACAAAGTAGGACGATTTGGCAGTCAATTGGTTGTGGCCATTTAGGCATAAAGTGTCATCTGGTTTATCATAAGCCCATTTGGTAACATAGAAAAAATATTTTAAAGTGACAATATTGTTTTACATATAAAATGTCAAGAGTGTAATTCAATAAAGTAATATAAAAACTAAAATGTTGACAAAGAAATATGATACTTAATCTTGCAGTTTTAAATTTGAACATATTTTTGCCATAAGATAAAAATTTTACTGGATTTAATTATAAGACTTTTCTCAACTAATAGAAATTTCAAAAACTGTCAGATATTTTCATTAAAAAAATATTTCTGTCAATCTTTTAAAGTTGACCAATTAAATAGATATGTTCAATTTTCCAGGGTAGATACGATAATTATGGATTTTTTTAATTTTTCAATGATTTTTTGAATTTCAGGAACTTTTTCAAATGTTTATCAAGCATCCAAATTCTATTTTCTTTATTGAAAAATGTTTAGTTTCTGAAATAAAATTCCAAACATTATCAGCGTTTCAACAAGCTTAATTTTAAATTAAAATCATTTGATGATGGTAAAATTTAAAACTTGCAATACAACTTCAACTGTATCAAAAAATGTGTCTGTTGAAAGTAAAGAGGATGATAGTTTTAACAGAATTCTATTATAAATCCTTCTTACTTTATTCTATTTATTTATTGAATAATAATAATAATAATAATAAGCAAATACAGCAAATTAGCACAGAAAAAGTATAAGACTAGACATGACTGGGTGGGCATGGTGATTCACTGGGAATTGTGCAAGAAATAGAAATTTGACCACAGGAACAAATGGTATATACACAACTCAGAATCTATCCTGAAGAATGAGATGCACAAATTTCTCTGGATTTTTTAGATACAACAGCTCACCTAATCTTGGCCAGACAACCAGACCTAGCGACAGTAAAAAAAAAAAAAAAGAAAAAAAAACTGCTGAATTTTGGACTTTGCTACAGAGTAAAATTGAAAGAAAACGAAAAGAAAAATAAGTATCAGGACCTTGCTATGGAACTGAAAAAACTGTGGAACATGAAAGTAAGGGTGATACCAATTGTAATTGGCGCCCTTGGTACAGTCACCAAAGGATTGGTACAGGGACTGGAGGACTTGGAAATGAGAGGACGAGTGGAGACCATCCAAACTACAGAATTATCAAGATCCTCCAGAATACTGAGAAGAGTCCTGGAGACTTGAGGAGATTTGCCTTCACTGAAACTCCAGTGAGAAACCATTAGTTAATGCTGGTGTGAAAAACTAGGAGATGAAAGAAAAAATTAAGAAAGAATACTTCAGGAGAACCAGAAAGCTACTTGAGAAAAAAACTATATAGCAGAAACCTTATCAAAGGAAGAAATACCTGGGCTATCCCCCCTCATAAGATATTCGGGAACATTCTTGAAGTGGACCAGAGAAGAACTTAAACAAATGGACCTGAGAACAAGAAAACTAATGACCATGCATGCATAAGGCATTATATCCCAGAGATGACGTTGACAGATTGTATCAAGAAAAGGAGAAAGAGGACTTGCTAGTATTGAAAACAGTGCTGACACATCAATACAATGACTTGAAGGCTACATACAAAAGTGTGGAGGAAGACTAATTACAACCACTAGAAACAATACTAACATGAGGAGCAACAGAAAGACAATAACCAGAAAACAAAAATGATTAAAAAAACCCAACTCTATGGACGTTTTAAGCAACTAATAAGTGACATCTCACGCAAATAAATATGGACGTGGCTAAGAAAGGGAAACCTTAAGAGAGAAACTGAATCTTTCCTGATAGCAACACAGAACAAATGCTATAAGAACCAATCATATCAAAGCAAGAATAGATACGGCACAACAAAACAACAAATATATGTTATGTAGTGATAGAGACAAAACCATCAATCACATAATCAGCGAATGCAGCAAATTAGCACAGAAAGAGTATAAGACTGGTTGGGCAAAGTGATCCACAGGGAATTGTGCAAGAAAATAAATTTGACCAAACGAACAAATGGCATATGCACGTAATTTACAAAGCTCTTTGCTTCGATGTGGCACAAGGCCGAATGAATGGGGCGCCTAATGAGACAAATGACATATGCACAACTCAACATCTGTGCTGGAGAATGACACAAAAACTCCTCTGGGATTTTGACACACAAACGGATCACCTAATCTCAACCAGACGACCAGACCATATAATAATCAACGACAACAACAACAAGAGAGAGAGAGAGAGAGAGAGAGAGAGAGAGAGAGAACTTGTAAAATTATGGGCTTTGCTGTCCCGGTTAACCACAGAGTGAAATTGAAAAAAAAGGTGAAAAAAAGGATAAATACTTTAACCTTGCTAGAGAATTGAAGAAACTGTGGAACATGAAAGTGACGTTTATACCAATTGGTGGTCTTCGTACAGTCACCAAAGGATTAATAAAGGGACTGGAGGATTTGGAAATAAGAGGACGAGTAGAGACCATCCAAACTACAGCATTATTGAGATCGGCCAGAATACTGAGAAGAGTTCTGGAGACTTGAGGAAATTCGCTGTCACTCAAACTCCAATGAAAGACCATCAGCGTTAGCTGATGTGAAAAACTCTCAAGGAATAATAATAATAATAATAATAATAATAATAATAATAATAATAATAATAATAATCTTTAAAAGGGTTCATTTGTTTATTTTTTAATGTTTAAGAAATAGAAAGGTCCCAATGGTCTTTAATAGAATTTTATTATAGATAATTCTTATTTCAATTTGTTAACTAAGCCGTCCGTGTTGCTTGATGATATTGCCAAATATTCAACTAGGATATAATCAAATTTTAACATTTGCCTCTTCATTTAAAATAGTTTTCCCACATTTTTAAATAGTTACACTCAAGGACTTTTGACATCATGTTTTTAAGCGTATTGAAAAATTTAAATATCTTTTCAATTTTGAATAATATTATAATCTGGAGACTGAATCTAAAGTATTACATTTTATATCTTTTGTACATTACCACCGGTTTTTCATCAGCATATAATTCTGGACAATCACCTTAAATTTTTGGACAAATTTCAAGCAGACTTTATAGTTCGTTTTTTGTTTGTTTTTCTCCTTTTGTTTTTCATTTTAATTTTTTTTTTCTCATGTCGCTTTTTCGTTAAAAGTTCGTGGACGTACGCGCCTAAAGATCTACGTTCAATCCACTACGCCAAATTGTACAAAAACATTTTTCCTCGATGGTTTCGTGTTGTTCGTATTTATATTCACTAAGCTTAGTTTACAGTATACAAGGTCAGTTGGGAGTAAGATTGGGTTGTACTTATCTTCCAACTGAGGAGGATTTTGAAATTATAAGCATTCGAATTCAGGGGTTTTTTGAACACTGGTGTCAGTTAGAAATACACCCTTTTCACTTGGTTCGTTCAAATAAGTTTGTACAAAACGTAGGGATTCAATGTTGTTGATTTTCTCTTTTTCGCAACGATGATATTGAATACTGTACTTACATTTCAAAATCTTAATTTCGAACTTCCATATTTTATTTAAAATATCGTACACTTCCTTAGAACAAGCAGAAGACAATGACATTGCTTGTTGATCTATACCTCGAGACTTTCTCCTTAGTTCGATATTAGATTTTTCCAGATGACTCTTTTGTAATTGCAACATACTCTGAACTTTTTTAAGTATTTTTAGCTTCTCATTGTAACGTTCCTTCTCTTTTTCAATTCTTTCATAAGCCATACCTTCCTGGTAATCGTTTTCCTTTAAAATCGAAGACTCCATAATATAGAATTCAAAACAATTAGGCGTACCGTTTGTCCTGCCACAAAACTAGAGTTATTTCCCTTGTAAATTAATTTTAGCGGTGAAAAAATCTGTTTTTCAAACTTTTTTCTTTTTAAATTTCAAAGAGTATTATCAAATCCCTTATTTCGGGGAAATACCTGGTTAAATTCCGTGATATATTATTTAACATCATAGACCTTCTTTCTTTATTCAAGCGAATATTTCATGATTCTCATCATCGTCGAGTTTTTTTGGTTGACCAGAAGTAACCAAAAAAATTAGAAGGTTGCTTTCAAAACAGCGTTTCTTTACTTTCATAAGAGTGAATGCCTTAATTTTAGTAATATTACTGAAAAAATGTTGCGTTGTCGAATTAATGAAGTTTTTATTTGTTGTTATTATTTTTGTTAGTTTTAAAGGGAGCTAAATCTTTTCTCTTCCTCCAATTCAAGAGAGTTATTATTTACATTTTCATTCTCGCGTTTAATTTTTTAAGGTATTCTGCTTGTTTGCAAAATTCTGTTGTAAACTATTACAACATATTTTTTTAAACATACTTCTCTATCATATCAGGTAAGTCATTCTTTTCTTCCTAATTTGCAATCACCATGAAAATGAAATATCCAAATACTTGTATTTTTTGCTTAATACATCTGGCATTATCAAAGGGAGACTCAAAATGAAGATGCAGTCTGGTGCAAGCTTATTGGTATCGCATGTCTGACAATATTTTATCTAACTGATTCATACATAGTAGTTATTTTTATTGTATTTTGACATGCTTTTTTGTGGCAAATTTCAACTTAACTCTCTAGTTTGATTTAAAATTGGAAAATAATTTCTGAAGCGCTTCTTAATTTTGAAAATAAAAATATATTTAGACCAGTTTTCTGATTATCAAACATCATTCAATCAAATCGAATAATATTGTAACTTTAATCATGACTATCTGCAGAATTCTTTATTCTTTTTGTTTGATCATAAAAGAGACTGCAAAATATACATTTGCACATAAACAATTTTATATTTCATTTAAAAAGAGCACAAACGATATTCAAAAAGCTCCTTGTATGACATCAGATTTCATGTGATTATCTTACATATTTTTCATAGATTAAAAAAACACTCTATACTTACCTCCCTTCGTTAAAATTGCTTATGAATATGAATATTTCCAGTAGATTCAATTATAAGCCTTTTATACACAGATTTCCTACAATCCTAATATTCGTAATTATAACAAAAATGTAAAACCATTACTGCCTAATTAAGTGTTGTGTATTCATTATTTTTATTCTAACTGGTATTTAATCTCATACATGATAAAATATAAATTGCAAGTTATAATATTAGTACTAATTTTATTTTAAAACATCATTACATATTTGTCAAATGGCACATCATAACAAGATCGTTTGTGTGCAATAGTCTTAGAATCTTCTAACTTAGAGAATAAAGCAATTTCTAATCTAATTTACAACTTGATAATGATAGTGTCGTCATAAATTTCTCAAGGAAAATAACATCACGAGTATAAAGCTGTTCCCTTTTATGTGGTTCAACGCCAAACTTAATGGCCCCTAAAGGCTGCATTTAGGTGAGTGATTAACTTTTCAACTAGTATTTCTTTCATAATTTCAGTTACTTTTTATTGCCTCTCTCGGATTATCTTTCTGTGGTTATTAGTGAGCAGTACAGATAAAAAAACAACTAAACTCCTAAGAATTGTTTGCATGAAATTGAAAGTGATGGATGAATATAAAAGACACCTCTGTTACTATTTATTCTTCATGAAATATAAAAAAAAAAAAGAGGAAAAGATACTGCAGTAACTATAAGCAATGTCAGGAGGAAAAAACTGCAAAATTTTAAAAAGAGATAATATACTTAAAATATATTACATCTAAAAGATTATTTTGTGCTCAGGAATCAAGAATGCTCTGGGAGACATCAGAACTTTAAAACTGATAAATTGAAGGTTCTCTTAACATTAGATGTTGCACATAGTTATAGGTGATTCAATCAACTAAAAAGTACATCATTTAAAAGTCTTAGGAAAAATTCAGAAGCAAGGAAATTTGTTATACATGAACTTACAGAAAGGAATATAAGTAAGTATGTATGTAAATGTTTTTTCTTCTTGCACAACACAGAAAAAAGTAATTTTGTACGAGTAGCAGTGAAAAACTAATCCATTATGAGAATTAAAAATGGAAAAAAGGATGGCTAGGTCCAGGACATCTTATTGCTGAAACTTTTATAAACTGTTACTGTGTGCAATAGACTTAATTCAATGATACATTGGAATAAAGAAGTTTTTCTGAACAAGAAAGTTGACTGGTGATTTTATTTTATGACAAGCCTCCAAACCTAGGTATATGGGTGTTTACCACATTTTTAATGTGGTAAACACCCATATAGCTAGGTTAGGAGTTTTTTTTTACATGCAGCATATTTTTCAAGCTTATCACCTTGATAATATTATTTTGCTCCATGCACTACTTATCTTGTCAAGTATCAAAAGAAGATATCAAAGAATTCATCAAATCAAAACTGATATTGTTATTTTCTAATGGAATGAAAAATAGAAGGAAAATTCTAATGACCTTAATTACATTAAAAATGAAAATAATTTATTCCTTATTTTTAAATATTGATAAAAATACAAATTACTCAAGATGAATGTTGAAAATATTATAATGTTCTCTTAAACTCTCAACAAGCTTTTTTCTTCTTTAGCTCATTGTACTTGTCGACTATCAGACTTTCAATTAATTTGAGGATAGCACTTCCTGTACAAGTTAGCACCAGGTCAGCATACTTTCCAATGGTTGCCTACACACTTGCATACATTTTTTTTGTATGGATGCATGTTTCAAGACTATTTGTGGAGGTGTACACCTAGTTTGCTGGTCTTTTTGCCATTACAATCAACACAGGATATAAATTTATACTCAAGAAGGTTTTCAAATCTTTTCTTAGCTAAACAAAGAATTCTACACTGTCGTTAACAAAAGTAACCCAGACCTAATTCATGTTCCTATTTGCAAGTTGATGTATGCCAATTATTTCAAATTCTTGGATCTCCATTATTCTCTATTATTTAGATTTCATTCCATAGAGTATTATGGAATGTCTACCATACCAGACTTTTCTATATCCCTTTTGGATATAATCTTTCTATGTTCTTCATGTCTTATTTTCTCCACTTACATGTTGTAAATACTTGTAAGGGATTAAGTCTAGTAAGCAGGTTATGAAGAGAGGTTGACTTATTGAAAACTACAGTATTGTTATGTCTACAAAGCCTTTTGATTTATCTCTTCATTCTTTTTTGTATTTTACATAGTTATATATACATCTTTTTTCAAAAACTTTTCCCATAAGGGACTGACTTTTAATTAGGAAATTTTCAGTGATATACTACTGATATTTCAGTAACTACAATACCAAAACTATTTTTAGATAAAAAATGTTAATGTATTGGGAAACTTTGATTTAAAAAATCTTTATATTCAAAGCAAGTGTTTCAGTAATCCTTTCTTGAGATAATAACTATCATGGAGTAAGCAATGAACTAAAGTATTTGTCCTGTTTTGAACCTAATAAAGAAAGCTTATATATTTTGTATTCACCAATAGCTTGGTGGTTGAGTAGAGATGGATTCATGCCTTTCCCAAGGGCATTAGTGTAAAGGGAAATGCAAACTACCTTGT
This sequence comes from Sepioteuthis lessoniana, assembly GCA_963585895.1. Lineage (NCBI taxonomy): Eukaryota > Metazoa > Mollusca > Cephalopoda > Myopsida > Loliginidae > Sepioteuthis > Sepioteuthis lessoniana. Next base: position 13,944 of record CAUZXS010000089.1, on the reverse strand, counting down.
CTAGTATTTGAACTCTACTCATCTAGTCCATTTCACTTTGTGCCTCCAAAAAGACCCAAGATCAGAAAATCTCTTCCAATTAAAACTTTACATGCTTGTGCTGAAAAAGACTCTTTCTGGAATCATCCCTTTCTTTTTTTCCTTTTCTTCATCACCTACACAATTGTGACCTTAACAAAATAAAACTAAAACCTAAATTAAAAAGAATGAGTTCCTATTGCCCAAACATAAAAGAGATATTTATCTTGACTTTCCAGATAATCAGATGCCAATGTCTGTTTCTTGAGGTATGATAGCAATAAAAAGGAAAGGGAACAGTCCCTTTTCTTTTCTTCTTGGCTGGCAACATCTTAAAAAAACTTTTATTACCCACTTGAACTAACTGCTAAAATAAAATAAAATAAAATACTCATAGTATACTAGGTTCAATGGCTAAACTGTTACTATTCTAAGTTATTAATTTTATGTTTGCGCTTTATTTATTTTAGACTTTGTCTACTGTGCAGCAAACTAGAGTCAGTTGGACACTATCTGTAAGGAAAGCAGCAAGTATGATGCAATTCATTCCTTCTGAAATTTGGAAATGGCATGGTATACTGCTTGGAATTTATCCTAGAAGCTCCAATACAAAGATTTCAGAGTGTTTGGATGTCAGTCTGAGGACAGATTGATATTCATATTAATAAAAACCAAATGCTCTGTCAACATCAAGATGTTTGGAGTGGTCACTTGCAATAATGATGTTATGCCTCCATTCATCTTCCAACATGGCTTCAGACATAACATGGAGACCTGTATGAAGTACCTGGAAGTGGTAGTGCTGCCCTGAATTGAGAGGCTGATCGCTAAAAGACCCTATGTCTGGCAACAAGACTCTGCACAATGCCACACAAGCAGGAGAACCCAGTCATGGCTGTCAGAAAATTTCTGCAACCACATTACTCTTAACATCTAGCTGCCTAACTCCCCAGATTGCAAACTCCTGATTATTTTTGTGTGGGGCATAACTGAGCAAGAGACCAACAAAACTCGCCACACCAGAGATGATGGCAACATTTACCAATTCAAATAAGGAGACCATTAGAAATGCTTGCAGGAGATTCTGAAGTTGTTTGGAGGCTGGCATTGAAGCCAATGGTGATTTCTTTAAATAAATTTAATCTTAAGTATTTCAAGATATTTTCATGTAATTTTGGTAAATATATCTGATAAAGTGAGATGTCAATGTTATTTTCATTTTTGTGAAATTTAGATGACAATTTACCTATCACTCCCTTTGTAATGTCATGTACTAGTTTTTTTTCAAGTGCCACTGGAAATCCCCTTTTCAGTTACATTTAAAAACAGTCTTTTCTTGTTTTGGTGAATTTGTTAATTCTTGTGTATAACCTTTTATTTTTTTCAAGAGACCTCTTTCATACTTAAGGTTTCAACAAACTAGGAAGGAATCTATTTGAATGCATTATACCATATATTATACCATGGCATTTTTGTATCATAATGGAATTTTAAGTATTCAGACATTGATGGTATCTTAATAGTAATGAGTTTTATTTTACAAATAAGACTGATTTTTTTCATACTGATATAGCAAAGTTTATTTTGAAATACAATGCAAATAATACCAGTGTCCTATATCAATTCGGGGATAACTTTATATTCATCTTATACTTGTATTTCAACATTTGAATTATCTCCTTTTCATTTAAATAAAATTGAAATTGGTATATTCTGTTGTAAGATGGGAAATAATTTATTTGAATTACATTAACCTCATGTAGATATATTTTTATTTTTCTATAAATTTCTATGTATTTTCCCAATAAAAATAGAATTTTATATATTTTAGATGAATGACAATAGAACTATATTTCTTCTAATTTTTACTGTAGTAAATTTCAAATATTCAATTGGATGGGCTCTGACCAGAGTAGCTTGCCAGCCGGAGTGCCAGGAAGTAATCTCCGATCTCAAAGAGATGAAGATATCCCATATACAACCTATTCAATCAGTAAACCTATTGATGGAGGTCAGTACTCAGTTTTTTGTGCTTAGTTTTATGAAATTGTATTGTTAAAAATCTTTCACTTTTATGACTACATTTCTAACCTTCTGAAAAGTGGTTTCTGCTATAGTAATCATTTTAATCACTGGTATATGCCAGCTAATGATTGTGCTCTTATAGACTGCTTTAATGCTTTGAATTGATTTTCTGCAAACTACTGATTTTAATTTCTCTCATGAATATATTGGATTAATAACACTTTGGGTTGTTTAAAATAACTATTTTAATCCTTTTATTTTTAATACAGTTGTTTTTTAATATTTTGTTGTATTTCATTTGCATAAGACAGAGTTTTAAATTGATTTCAATTTGAATAAGATGTAAACAATAAATTTAATGAAATATATATCTTTTTCACCTATTTTTAGGGTCTTTATATATTTGTAATTTTAAACTCAAAAATTATAAAATATATTGAAATTGTACAAGCAATTTCAATTAGGTGCTAATTATTGATATTTAAATTCTTTTTTCACGTTTTAAGTGGTGAACATGGGGTAGGACTAATGAGGATGTGGAAATTAATGCTAAAAATTCAACATCAATATTATTACAAAGCCAGCAATGAAATGAATAGGTATAGCTCACACATATTCATCAGAATATTCACTAACCAAAATAACTCTAAAGATTTTGGTTTGCTGAAAAATTTTAATAGTTATTTTTTCTTTTCTTTCTTTTGATTCTTTTTATTTGTTCAGCTGACATTCACAATGTTCCCAAAAGAAGATAATACTAAATCTGTAAAGTTAGAGCAAAAGGTTTCATGGGAAAATACAATTTTGTATAAAGATTAGGATTTGTGTTTGTAAATGTTTGAAGTACCAAAAACATTTTTTTTCATTTGTATTTTTAAAAATGATTACTTATTGGAATCTTCATTGTCCAGAAAAAATGTTGTCTTATATTTTGTTACATTATTACAGATATTGAACCTAACTGGATAAGTATCAAAATACCATAATGGACATTGCCCCATTGGCTGGGGCTGTAGAATTCACCAACTGCATCTCTGCAAAGGGGTAAGACCCCCACCCTACCCCAACGAGTGTCCTGATTATGACACTAAACAATCTGATGGTGCAGCTTTGGGGAATTTGGAGTACCCCTTCATTTCTATTGCTCCTAGGTCCACTTTAGCCCAGAGTGGTAGCACCTGATAGGGTCCTGATTATGACACTAAACAATCTGATGCTGCAGCTTTGGGGAATTTGGAGTACCCCTTCATTTCTATTGCTCCTAGGTCCACTTTAGCCCAGAGTGGTAGCACCTGATAGGGTCCTATCTATGGGTCAAATAGAACTAAAATGCATACATGCTAAACTGAATTACTTGAAATAAAACTGTTCTGTCATACTTATGCTTGACTGAATTGTTTGAAATAGAACTTTTTTGACATTTAACTGTTCGTAAACAAAAACTATATTTATACTTAACTGAATTGTTTAAATTAGAACTATTCGACTAAACTGAATAGCTTGAAATAGAAATGTTTTTGACAATTAAACTTTGTACTTATGCTAAACTGAATTGTTTGAAATAGAACTGTTCATTTTTATAAAAATGGATTTGGCATTAAATAACCTACAAAAACCCAAACACACAAACCATTATGGACAGATCTATTATATTAAAAATTTAAATTACTAAGTTATAGGACAAATTTGAAATTTGTAGACTGTCTGACTAATGGAAACTTATATGACTTGTATTAGTAAGTTTTCTTTTTTTCTTAATTTTCTTAGGACAAGTGCCGATTATTCTAGATATAATCATAATGTTAAAATTATTAGTCACCATTCTAACAGCACTAGGTACTCTAAGTTCCCAGACAATTCAAATTATATCTGAGTAAGTTCTGTAACTCTCATTTTACTAATCAAAGAAAACCATATAATGTTGAAAGCTGTACTTGCCTGAGACATGGTTGAAAAGTTAATGTATGTTGCTGCCTTAACTTCCCCACTTCTCAACAATGCTATCTTGACCTCATCCAAATGGAATAACACGCACCTTTCTCCCTACACTGTATCTGATTTTTCCATGTCATCTTTCTTATGTTCCTTAAGTCTAACTTTTGGTAGATACATGGTTTCCTACATTTGCATAAAACAGTCTTTAGTAGTCAGATCCTTTTCTCTTACTTTCTGTGCCATTTTGAAATTTTCCAAAGAAAAGATCATCATCATCAAGCCATCTTGATAGCATGGATTTCCCAGACTCTCACTATCCATCACTATTGTCCATTGTGCCTGGCAGGTCCTCTAGACTGCATCTAGTGTCCACATACAACTGATGTAACTCCTTGCTAGTCAGCCAACACTGACATATCCATTTGTAGGAGTCCATTAGAGAACATAGCTTATGAGTTTCTCCTTACTTCCCCAGCAGTACCCAGCATGTCTTGTTCATCTTAGATGTTTTGCGAGATGGGAGATAAGTGGACATACAGCAGCTGTATCCAGAATTTGTTCAAAATAGCATGTAGCATTTTTATGTCGTTCCAATCTAGCTTTTTCTCCTTGCTTTTTGTTAGAGTCCAGGTAGTGCATCCATACAGTAGTACCAACACAACCACAACTTAGAAAAAATCCTATTTTATCAGAGATCAGACATATATGATTAATTCTGTCAATAGTATTATATGTCTTCTCTAAGCATATATTGATATTGCTTTCAGTTGATGAGATATTGCTGCCAAGGTATGTGCACTGGTCTACTAACTTCAAAGGTTTGCCACTTAAAGTGGAGATAGCTCCTTCTTGTTTAAAACACATGAACTCTGTTTTATTTGCATTCACCAATGCCTTCTGCTACTTTCTCTTGGCTATGCAGCAAGGATTTGACTTGAGCAGGTGTATTTGTGAAAAGTGCTAGATCATCTGCATAGTCTGAATTGGATATCGTCTGCATCTTTTCTAATATGAAACCATTTTCTTTTATTAGATATAATGACATATTATATCTAGGCAGATTATAAACATATATGATGCTAATGTAACTTTTTGCAAGACTCCAGAGACAATGCTGAAGAAGTTGATGTCACCATCAGGTAAACATTTGCTCATTGCTTTCATGTTTTTGTAAAGCATCATTATAGTGGTATTAGTTTCTTTGGGAAGATCATATACTAGAAATATTTGTTCCATCTTTCCTCTGTGTAAAGAATCAAATGTCTTAGTGAAATCTCCAGACAATGGTGTTGCCTCAAGATTTTTGTATGTACTCTTTCAATGAGTCTATGGATAATCAAAAACTGAAGTTGTGGATTGATTTCTCTGAAAGTCATTCTGAGTCTTCTCAACTTCAAGTCGGATACAATTGGGAAACAGAGCCTTATAAACCTTAATATTTATTGCAGTAAGCGTTATGTCTCTGTAGTTATTAGTAATTTCAAGGTCACCTTTCTTGTGGAAGAGGATGATGCAGCTTTTTGTCCATTTATTTATTGTATTTTGTTCATACATAGTGTTACATAATCAAAGAAGTATATTGTCAAATTTCTTTGTCTTCCATACTTCAGGGTTTTTTTATTAAAGCCTACAGCTTTTCTGCTTTTAATTTTTTTTTCTGTACTGCATCAAGTTCTTTCTCAATAAACTGTCCAAGTTTGATGTCTAGTTGGCTATTAATGATATTTTCAGTAAGTTTATCCATGATTTCAGGAGGGTTTCCAAGCAGATTCTTGAAATGTTCTTTCCACTTCTGTAGTCTTTTTTCTTTGCTGGCAGCTTTTAGTTTCCAACCACTTACTTCTTTTACTGTCTACCATGCTAATTGTGTTTGGCTATCTTCTACCAAATTTCTGATTTTATTGATTTGGCCTTGAATGTTTTCTAGTTCTTTTTGGTGTGTTTTAGTTGGTTCTCTTTGGACTTTCTTAAGTTTTTGCACATTGACATTTGTTGGTTTTTTAAAAAATAAGGTTGGTATTTTCATATCTCATTTTTCTCTAACTGCCATTGACTTTCATGAAACTACATTTGAAGCTTGGTTTGGTGCACTCAACTGCTGCTTCTACATAGGTACTAACAAAGTTTCCTTATTCATCATTCGAAGTATGTCTTTTAAATGTCTCCTGAAGAGTATCAAACGTACTTCTTACAATTACTGTATATTGATTGCTTATATTATTTTTGGCAAATGAGGACCAGTCATATTGTGAAGCTTTATCTTTTGTTTCTTATTTCTGCATTGTCTCAGATAACTCTTTGCTGAGATTAGTCTGTGATCAGAAAGAAAATTATGCCTCACAGTTCAAAGCACTGTTTATCCACTTCTTGTCTATAGACTAAATGAGGGCTGAAGAATAGATTTCTGAAATATGTTAGCAGTATCAAGCATATTAAGAAAAGGTTCAGTTTACAAAATAATTTCTAATATATTTGTTCTTATCTATCTTTATTGATTTTTTTTATTTAAATAACATTTTGATTTCTTTATTCTCTCGTCATCATTTTATGAGCCAATGTTTTTCTCAGAGATATTTGTAAATTAGAATTATTTTAATAACAATAATAAAAAGAAATAAAAGGAGCTACTATTCTCTGGAACTTTACTGAGAAAAATGATAGAAAAATAAAGAACGGTAAACCAGATATAGTGATTAAGGACTATAAAAGAAAAACATGTCTTCTAATTGATATGTCAGCACCAACCAGATAATAACATATCAGTCAAAGAACCTCATAAATAAAAACAAAGACCTGGAAATAGAAATTGAGAAAATGTGGCATCCTAAAATTACTACCATGCTAGTAATAATCAGAGCCCAAGGTATGATTTACAAAGGGACAGATAAACATATTAACAAGATACCAGGTAGTCCCAGCCTATATGAATACAAAAAAATGCTCTTTGCAGAAATACTCATCTCCTTAGAACTGTACTATCATTGAAATTGAAAAATATCACCCAAGAGAGGCAGTAAAAAAATGTAAATATATAGAATGCATAATAATTACTACCTTCCCTCACCATAGGTCCTGCTGAAAGGATTCTAAGAAACTGAAAATAAAACTGAAAATTTAATAATAATAATAATAATAATAAGCAACCATTAATAATGTTTGAATTTGTTTGGAATATAAAAAAAATGGTGGGAATTGACTTGAAACATAAATGGACACTAAGGTAAACACACCTTGAATTTTCTAAATTTGTTATCTTTGTTGATATGCTGAAATTTTTGCTTGTTTCTTAATATTTCAAAAAATCCCTACTGTTACTACCAAAGTAAAATTTTGTGTTTTCTTTTATGAAACATCCCATAAAACAAGAGCTGTACAGCCACTTACCTCCTATCTTTAAAACCATCCAAGACAAACAAGGCATGTGGGACACTGCTGGAGAAACAAGGATGAACTCATAGACATGACACTGTTGGTCAACCAGCAAGAACTTACCTACAACAGCTCTACACAGACACAGGATGCAGTTTAAAAGACCTACTGGGAGCAATGGATGGTAGAAAATTGTACTTGCAGTGCGACTTGATGATATATTAAGAAGAAAAAAAAGCTGGAAAATGTGATAAGAATATAAAGAGCAGAGAAATTTTAGTAGTTGCACTTTCCTCTTCCTCTTCCCAAGTAACATGACTGGAACTTTTTTGACAAAAAGCCATTAAACAAAAGTAGCTGATAGGTATGTTCAAAGTAGTTTGAAATATATGTGAAATTGTAAGCAAAGATGGGACATTGTGGAATACCACAAAATGGCTCAGGTTTAAACAACTAAACAGTAGTATCAATTATGAGTGAATTCACACACAAAGTAGCAGCTTAAGTATGTAATGAATGAAGATTTAAACTCATCAGGTTTAGAAAAAAAATGACTTTTGGACTTTTATTAAGTTAAAATTTAGTAAGTTTTAAAAAATTTTCTTGTGGCCTACTTAAATGTCCTTTTTCTTGTTAAAGTACCAGGTCACATCTGTGACATGAGCACAGATAGTAATCAACTTCTGCATCTGGTATAGCCACAATATTCTAACCATGAGAAGTGACAAATCTAAATCAACATGGGACCCAGACAACAGGTCTGAGTATCATGATGATCAGCAGGTGCTCCCTTGATAGCAGACATAGGGGACCTAATTGGTATCCTGAGAATGTTGGCTGTTCTACTATCAGGTACACAAACAACAATCAAAGCAACTACTCAACTCAGAGACATCAATGGAAAAACAGACCAGAGAAGACAACAAAAATGTACTTCCCTGTTATTTCAAGACCAATCCTACACAAAGATGGTACAGAAAAAGAATGGTAGAAATTTAAGCAGAATCTGCTAGATTTATTTCAACAAGCCAAAGACTGGTTGACCAAGCTTGAATCATATTAAAGAAAGGTTAGTTTTTCTGACCTTGAGATACTAGAAATATGTGGACAAATAGTGAAGAATATGAACTATATCCCTTTACCCCAATTAAAACACTAAATATTGAAAAGTAAGAGCCCCCTAACGAAATAGAAACACAAAATGCTAAAAACTAAAACACCACAGACCCTTGTGCCACAAAAAAAAATATCAACATGAGATAAAAATAAATGTAGAGTTTCTAAAGAAAATCATGACTGAATAGATGACTACATTAGCATCCCTCATGAACAAAAACTGGAAAAAAGAGAGGTAGAACCTGAAAAGGTAAACGAATTATTACATAATATTCCAACAAACTAAATGAGTCAATTTATGCAGAAGCAAAACTAGTCTATGATAAAATAAGGAACCTGAACAGAAATACAAAACCTGAATGGAAAATTAGGCTAGAAGAGCAGGTAAAGAAACTGTAACAACAAGTGAAAGTGCTTAGGAAGGAAAAACATACATGGATTTGTTGAAATGAAAAGACCAAAACAAAATATCAGACAAACATGACAATACAACTTGAAGAGGTAAATTGAAAGTTATTGACAAAAGAAGGGAGTCTTAAAAGATACCGACATAGGGTCAAGTAATACAATCAAAACACGACATTCCAAAATAATGAAAGAAAATTCTACCAACAAATCAGTGAAGAATGCATTAGGACAAACCAACAACCAGATGCAAAGGAAGCAAAACAATTTTGGAGTAAAATATGGGAATAGAAATAACATAATAGAAAGGCTGAATGAATGAATATCAGGGAGAAAGAATTACAAGGACTTGAAGAAGGCCCTGAGGTAGACATACACCTGGAATCACTTGCAGCAACACTCAAAAAAGTACTGAATTGGAAAGGTTATGATGGCATACATGGGTTCTGATTTTAAAAATTCACAGCCTGGCTCTTCAACTGAGTAGATGCCTAGAAGAAACAAGAATACCAGAATGGATGACTAAGGAGAAAACTACCATGATCCAGAAAGACCTCCAAAAAGGACCACTCTGTCGGCTGCGGCTGTAGAATACACCGACTGCACCTCAGTAGAGGAGTAAGACCCCCCCCTACAAAGAGGACACCTGTTGGCCGTGGGTGGTGACCCATGATGCTTTAGGACAGGATCCTGGTGGCTGAGCTGTCTGAGACCCAGTTGCCTAAGTGCCCACATGATTGGCAACACTCCACTTTGGCCCTTACTAGGCTAGATGTGCAGTCAGAGAGGCCCGATCCAATCAATGAGCTGGTCATGTCAAGCCCTCTTTCGGAGGGCTGCAAAAGACCTTTGTAGGTCTGAAGCAGAAAGCAGTGGCTGCAGGGTCAATCACGCTGAAGAAAGACGTCTGTTTTCCCCTTTTGTCTCTAGGTGAGTAATAAACTTGGGAATGAAAACCTAGAGATCCCAAATTGCTGGTCCATTTCCTCAGTGTGAGTATACTAAATGTGTTTCCCCCTTGTGCATTTCCCTTTATAGGGCTCCATGGTGGGTGGGGAGCACAGTCAGTGAACTCAGCAAAAATCCCTATGGATACAAAACAAAACCAAAACCCAAGCGAAAAACTCTTAAAACTAAAGCGTACACATGCAGAGTCTGACTCTGACCAGACCCTTTTCCCCAAATGTATCATGCTGGAGTCAATGGAGGATACTCCAATCACAAATTGTCATCCTTCTAATAACAGTCTTATTAAAGCAAAATCAGTAAAAAAATTAATCAACAATATCCTGCTGATGGAAGTGGGAAAAAAAAACTTTCTCAGACCTACTACTAAAACAAAAATACTTTCACAACTCAAAAATTAAAGTCTATCCCCACAACACCCTGAATCTGTCAAAGGGTGTAGTGAGAATCCCAGATCTCTCCCTGTGCACTGTAGATGAAATAAAAATAACCTCCTCAAACAAGGTTTCACTGATGTCAAACAAATATCTATCAAAAGGAATAATCAAATAATCCCAACAAATACTTATATTCTAAACTTCAACACTAGAGATAGAGATGTGAACAGACTGAGAAACATAGATATATTGATATAGGTAGGTAGATATGAACAGACTGAGATAGATAGTTAGGTAGTTAGATATGAATAGACTGAAAGAGAGATAGGTTGGTAGATAGGCAGGTAGATATGAACAGACCGAGATAGATAGTTAGGTAGTTAGATATGAATAGACTGAAAGAGAGATAGGTTGGTAGATAGGCAGGTAGATATGAACAGACCGAGATAGACAGATAGATAGTTAGGTAGTTAGATATGAATAGACTGAAAGAGAGATAAGTTGGTAGATAGGCAGGTAGATATGAACAGACCGAGATAGATAGATAGTTAGGTAGTTAGATATGAATAGACTGAAAGAGAGATAGGTTGGTAGATAGGCAGGTAGATATGAACAGACCGAGATAGATAGATAGTTAGGTAGTTAGATATGAATAGACTGAAAGAGAGATAGGCTGAGATAGATAGGCAGGTAGATATGAACAGACTGAGATACTCAGTTGTAATTGGTCTAAGGGACTAGTTTGTTAACCATTTAGTAGGGCCCTGAAGTAGTATTTTTTTTCCAAAACAATTTATTTAGTTAATTTTCTTTTTGTCTCCTATCAGTGGAGAGAAAGAATATAAATGGAATATACGAGAAATGGAGAGTGGTTTCTGAAATTCTGATTGAGAAGAGGCCCTTGTATGATCAGTAGCAGAATGTAAAAAAAGAAAATATAATACCTCAACAGAGGTGTATGTCTGCAAGTTTGGTAATTTGGGACTAAATGAATTGTGGTTTAAAGAGAAACAGAGATTAAAGTTTTTATTGTTAAATCTTAATCCATTATAAATCCATCTTATTTTGATTAAATCCTATCAGGACTGTAAAAAACAATCATAATTTCGGGATACATATTGGTTAATCTTAAGAGGATAATAATTTCTATCTATCCATCTATCTATCTTAGTCTGCTCATATATATCTATCCATCTACCTCAGTCTGCTCATATATATCTATCCATCTATCTTGTTCTGGTCATATATATCTCTCCATCTACCATAGTCTCCTCATATATATCTATCCATCTACCTCAGTCTGCTCATATATATCTATCCATCTATCTTGTTTTGGTCATATATATCTATTCATCTATCTCGGTCTGCTCATATATATCTATATTAGTCTGATTATATATATATCTATTTGCTGGCCTGCAGCCTCAAAGTAAGTGATTTTGAACTCCAGTTGTGTTATTACGTTCATTTTCAGACTAATACCCTGTGGTAAGGCATGGACCCCCCCCTTATCCTCTCAGTTATGTGTTTAAATAGTATCCATGCTATTCTTCTACAAAGATGGCTTGGGCATTAGATAACCCATGAAGTTTGGTATGACATTAAACAAACAAACCAAAAGCAAAAACCTATATATCTTAGTCTGCTCATATTTATGTCTATCTATTTCAGTCTGTTCATATCTATCAATTTATAAATCAAATGACTTGAGAATCCATTGATTTTCTGTTGTGACAGCTGTCCATGATGATTCAATTATTCTCCCTCCAGCTATGGGTAAATAGTAGGGCAGACTAGGTTCTTCAGGGGAGGCAACTAGTCTAGGAGAAGGACAACTCTGAATTCAAACCTGCTAAACTCCGCTTAAAAAAATTGACTTTGTGTCATATCCCGCCCGAGCAGAGGGGTTGGTAAATATGATATATATATATACCAGACATTGGCATAATGGTTAGAGTATTTGCCAATAGCCCAGGAGACCTGGGTTTAATCCCGGGTTGAGTCATACCAAAGACTCAAAAATGGTACTTGATGCTACCTTGCTTCACACTCAGCATTATGAGAGACATATCAAGGGTAAAGTAGAGCAATCCAATGAAAGGAGTAGCGCCTTCTTTTACACCTTAGTGTAGTAGCTATTGAAAAGGGAGCCCTCGGGTCACCCTTGACTATGGTCACCAACTTTACTTACTTATATATATATATAAGGTATAATTGGGAGAAAAATAGATAGTGCAAAAGGTCAATACAATGGTGCTCAAGAAAAACCAAGTTTAGGAAAAGTTGTGACAGAAGATGAAGAGATTTGATGAAGTTTTCTTTCTTGTGAGAGATAATAGAGAGAGGCAAAATTAAGGTTGTCATGGTAGCAATCAGGAAAAGCAGTGGATTCAAAATGAGTAATGATGATGCTGATAATGATATTAAATAACGAGTTAATGTCAGCCTGATTCAAATAAAACTAAATGTAAAGGTTGATAAGAATTGTGAACCCAATAAACCTGATAAAAATTGTTGGCATGTCAAGGTTGTATAAAACTAGTTTCAAAAGCCTAAAGTCTAACTGCAAGGCCGGGACTTACGTTGGCGCTGGCAATGGGGAATTTCCTGATCAATGATTATGCTATAATTACACTGATAGAAACTGAAATTGCATTACCCTGAAGAATGATACTGATTTTGACTGTGTTGTTTTATATAGATGGAGTCTGAGATTTGTTGATACAGTCCTTATTTTGAATCATGCATGTCTTCATCTGTGCACATGATCATCTTGTGCAATTAAGCAATATAATCTAAATATTTGATCTGGAGTAAATTAAATCTCACTTCCAGAGTGTTGCCATATATATATATATATATATATATATATATATAGTAATCCACCGACAGTTTCATTGTATCACAACTCTTCAGTGTGGCTAGACATGTAGGATGCTTGAAGCTAGGAGTGAAACCCACCCAACTTTACATTAGACTTAGTATCATACTGCTCAGCCAACAAGCAAACCACGTCAGTTCAGGAATTATAAGACATTATGTAGTAGCTTTATATATATATATGTCTGTAAATATGTATGTATTTATATGTGAGTGTGTGTGTGTATATATATATATATATATAAGTATATATGTGTGTATGTTTGTGTGTGTGTGTGTGTATATATATATATATATATATATATATATATGTATATGTATACATGTCTATATTTATATATTCATATATATTTGTGTGAATATATATATATATCTGTGTGTGTATGCATATATGCATATACGTATATGTATGTTTCTATATATTTATGTTCATGTGTATCTACAGGATGTCTTAAAATAAATGCAACCAATTAATATGATACTGATTTATTACTGAGACAAGAACAATGGCAGTCATTTGGAACATGTTCTATAAAAAGGCATCCTTTAAGGTAGAGACCTCAAATTGATGTTTTTCTTAATTGTTATTATATCAGCTTCCAGGAGATGCAATTTTTTTATGGGTTTCTTGTCTCGGTCATAAAACATTATCATATTAATGAGTTGCATCTAATTTGAAACAGTTTTGAATGATTTTATTTCCAAATAAGTAGTAATGTAAAATATTGTCAAAGGCATTGTGATCGAAGATAAATAGATGTTTTTATGTGTGTGTGTGCGTATATATATATATATATATATATATATATATATATATATGTATACACACTTGTGTGTGTATATATCCATTTAC
>CAUZXS010000088.1:90000-110000 GCA_963585895.1 Sepioteuthis lessoniana | reverse complement strand
TTTCCTCTCAGCTATAATCTCTAAGTCCAGGTTTCAAAAATATCTTACTCTATTTTCGTCTGAATTTATACTCTTTTGTTACCTCATTATTTTATTAGTTATTTTTAACCCTTTCCTATCCTGGCCAACTGGCCTTGCTCAAAGTGGCTCAGTATTTTGTAACCCTTAGCCTATCCTGGCCAACTGGCGTTGCTTAAAGTGACTTGGTATTTTGTAACCCTTTGCCTACACTGTTCAACTGATGTTGCTTAAAGTGACTTGGTATTTTGTAACCCTTTGCCTACACTGTTCAACTGGCGTTGCTTAAAGTGACTCGGTATTTTGTAACCCTTTGCCTACACTGGTCAACTGGTGTTGCTTAAAGTGACTCTGTATTTTGTAACCCTTTGCCTATCCTGGCCAACTGATCTTGTTTGAAGTGACTAAGTATTTAAAGAAAAGAAATATGTACTGGTTTTGTCTTGAAGAAAGATAATATATTTTAGTTATCTTTTGTAAAGTTTACTCAATATAATATTAATTGATTTATTTCTTTCTATTGCAGATACCATTTTTTCCTTCAGTTGAAAAAAGATCTCCTGGAAGGTCGTTTAGTTTGTCCTCATTCTACTTCAGCATTGTTATCCAGTTATGCTATTCAGTGTAAGTATCATCTAAATTGTTCATGTCTTTGAGGTTACCTGAAGACCATTGTATTGAATTAAAAGCATTTTTCCTTTCCTATGATAATGAGTAAATATTTCATACAGAACTAGGAGTTATTGAAAGTACTCCCCGCCCCATCTGTTTACATCTAGTACAATGTTAGTTTGAAGTCAGGATTTTATTATATTAATCTCAATGCTTTTTTTTTTTTTTTGGTTTGATATGATATTTTGCCATAATTTTGAATATGTAATTTGTCATCTCTACTTTTTGTATAACGTGATATTTGTTTATGCCATATATTTAAAATATCATTTATTAGTTTTATAACTTACATCACCATTTTTGCAATTTTTTTTATTTTTATTATTTACCCCATTCATATATTAACTTGAACTCTTGAATTCTAAATAACATATGACCATAGATTTTGAATATTCAATTATCTGTTATTTTCCTGTTCTCTTTCTTATTTACATCAGTTAAGTAGTAAATTGATTTTTTTCCTTTGTCTTTTAAGTTAATTAAATTGTCATTCGTAGTGAGCATGATCAAAATATTTGTCACAAGAAGTTTCATTAGCATTCATAAATCTATTCTGCTATTGTTGATTATTATTATTATTATTATTATTATATATATATTATAAGAATTCTGAAAGTACATTTACAGATTATCATTGTGCAATATAGTTTAGAAGAATGAATTTGTTGTTGACATGTCTTGTTAATTATGTTATCTGAGAAAAAAATAAGGTTAATAGTTTCATGAATGTTGATGAAACCTCACAATAGAAATCAATACCAAAAGACAATTTTTGGTGTTGATAAGGATCAATGCCTTCTGAAATGTTATTCATCCAGATTGTGATACTCAATAGCTATAATCTGAATTTTGTTTTTGTTTTATGACTAACTCATACAGATGGGAGTGTCAATTTCAAATAACGGTATATTTAATGTTTTCATCTTGTACTATATTAAATAAAGAATGTTGGAATTGATGAGCCCAATCCCTTATGATAGATTAAGAATAGATTATTGGTGTTTTATTAAGCTTGTGGTATGTGATAAATATTGTTTGTGTGTAGCAGTAGAGTTGTTCATGTAAGGATGAAACAATTGGGAACAGTGCATGAATAGATGTTTTATGTTTGTATCCTTGATACATTAAGACTACACATTTTATTGGATATTTGTACAGGACTTTTGTATGCTCAATAAGAAAATTGATGAAAGATACATTTTTTTTAAAAATTCATTATTTTTATTTTTTATAAAAAATGTTTTTCTATTTTATGAGTTTTTTTCTTCATCCGCTAAAATGGATGTTTTAGTTAATGTATTACTTTAAAACTTATTTTCTCTAAAATAGATATGAAATTTATTAAAAAAAAATATTGATTCTTTTTTTTTTTTTTTTTTTTCATATATGTGTAAAAACAATGAAAAGTATACTTTTTAATATGTAAAACCAAGTATAGTTTTAAGTGACTTGCCTTTTCCATATAGTAGAATTTTCTTCTAGTTATTTTTTTCTTCAGTTATTTTTTTTTAAACTTACTGTTTATCAATTGGTTATCTTCTTTTTTTATTTAGCTGAACTGGGTGACTATAATACAGATGAACACAAAGGAGATTACTTGTCTGAATTCCGTTTCATCCCAAGCCAAACAGCAGAATTTGAACGCCAAGTGATAGAATATCACAAACAGCACAGGTGATGTGACAACTATTTTACTTACAGTTCTTAACATAACATTTTCATGTAAATTGATAACTTGAATCACCTTTGTTTATTAACTTGATATACATTAGTAATTATCAATTTAGAAGTTATCTAAAAGTAAAGTTATCCAACTTTGTTGAGGGTGACTCGAAGGCTCCCTTTTCAATAGCTACTACACCGAGGTGTTGAGGGGGGCACTCCTCCATTCCCTGGATTGCTCCACTTTACCCTTGATCCTTACCTTATAATGCTGAGTGTTAAGCAAGGCGGCATCAAGTAGCATTTTTTGAGTCTTTGGTATGAACCCCGGTCTCCTGGACCATTGGCAAACACTCTACTCATTAGGTAGAAAAACACAAACTTTCTGTTACACTGACTTTCTCCAAGGTTTGGTAATACAGAAAATTAAAATAACTTTTAAACAAAAGATAAAATCACTAGTATTTATAAATTTAATGTGAAAATAAGAAAATAGCTGCAAATTGAAATACTGTTTAGTGAGTAGCACTTGGAGAGTATCAAGCGAGCTTTGCATCTCACAGTCCAGTTCATCACCTTCATGACCTTGGCAAAAAGCATCCAGAGCTGCAGAAATTGTGTCTCTTGTTACCAAAATATTGCAAAACTTTTGACTCACCTGAGCACCTCTGCAGATATTCAGCACATCCACTATCCAGAATAGCATACTTCTCCATGATATTGTAAATTTACTTTGGCATAAAGAAAATTAGAAAAAAATTTCATCATTCTAGTTGAAGTAACTAGTATGATGAAATTTTTTTCTGATTTTCCAAATTTTGTTCAAGATATCCACAAGAAAATTCAAATTATTTAATTTAGATACTTTTGATGCCAAAGTTGTTAGTGTTGAATAATCTTGAAGTCAGGAACCTTGATGTTAAAAATATTCAAATGACCAGAAGAAAATTTGTGGCTCTTTTCCCAATAATTCATTATGGCATAACGTTCTTTCAAAAAAAATTTTTTGATCACTTAAGTAAAGGTGCTGCTTTGTTAATTCATAGTCATTAATGAAAAATAGTTTGCTTTTTTCTTTTTTTTTTTCAAGAGAATAACAGTTGAAGACTTTTAAGTTCAATGTTTGAAAGATTAAAAACTGTAAAAAAATGTCAACAGACTGAATAAACAGCTGATTATTCAATTTATATGTAAAAATGCTGACTCAAGATCGTTGGTATAGAAATTATCAAAATTTATAATTCTGTCTATACCTAGAAATTGGACAGAAATAAAAGTTTGTTTTATTATTCTTGGTTTTGGTGGATGACTTGGTAATGCACTCAAATATTGACTATGGATATTTAGGCTGTGCTTTTTCCTTAAAAAAACATTGTTGTATTACCAAGATGTAATAGCACCCTTGGTATTGGATGTCTTTAATATCTACAGCAGTATAATTGACAAGTAACAAGTTCATCTCTATTGAAGCAAGTCTGAGACAGCCCAGTCAGCTAAAGTTGTAGAAGAAACCAACTGCATCTCTGCAGAGGGGTAAGACCTCCCACCACCACTAACAAGTCTCCTGGATTCGACATTAAACCATCTGATGGCAAGGCTCCAGCTTTGGAGATTTGGGGAATGCAGAGTACCCCTTCATTACCATTGATCCCAGGTCAACTCTGACCCGGAGTGGTAGCACCTGATAGGGTCCTATCTATGGGTCAAATAGAACAAACTGTGTGCAAACAAATGACTGATGTCAAATTGTAACTATTAAATACCAGTGCTTGAAGCTATTTCGCTGTGCAAAAAAGAGCTCAGGCTTTTTTAAAAATATTTTCACAAATCATATATATATTTGATATGTTGGTGTAAACAGGATTTGGCATTAGATAACCTTCAATGGTTAATATGCCATAAAACCAAACTAAGTCTGGAAATTGTGTTGGCATTTGTTTTGGTGGCTAGAGGTAATCATATGGGATTCAAGAGATAGTGGAAATTCCCAGGAAATATTTTGTGAAAACTTTTACAAAAGTTACCTTTTTTTATTTTATGCTTTGGAATGATAATATACATTGTCTGTAGAACAATGAGTTTTGCTATCTTTGATTTTTGTTTGTTTGAAACATTTAAAATGCATAATTTCAGTTTTGATCAATTTTTTAATGATTATGAACTAAGATCTGTTGTTGTTGTTGCCTGTCTTGTATCCTACTAAATCTACATGTGTTTGTACTTTCATGTTTTTTTTTTTTGTTGTGGTTTTTTTTTACTAAAAACAGGATTATTACCAAAATTGAAACTGGAGTGCTTCTGGTAAACTTGAGAAATTTTTCCTCAATAAATATATTTTTTTTGTCAACATAAATCATGTTCTCATATTTCCCGAATATTATTTTTAGCAAAATTTTATCTAAAGTAATTGTTATAGCTTGTCTTCAAATATTTGTTTTCATTACAGTATTGTTTTTCTCCTTAATTTTTTCCATTTCCTCTTTAAATTTTACAATAATAGAATTACTTTTTTATTTTACAGGGGTCAGACTCCAGCTGAGGCTGAATACTGTTTTTTGGAAAGGGCAAAGCGGTTAGAAATGTATGGTGTGGACCTTCATAATGCTAGGGTAATATATCCTTTTTTTTTCTCTATCTCTATTTTTTTTTTTTTGTTTGCCCTTCACTATACGCAAATATCTTTTCCTTGTATACTATTTCAATTGAGTAGTTCTGTTTTATATCCTGTTGTGATTTCTTCTGGTGGTATCCTACCTCTGAAGTATGTTGCATATATTTTAAAAGGATACAGAATCAATGTTATAAATTCAAGCAATACTAGTTCTTATTACTTTAGCAACATTGTAACGGTGAGTCTCTATTTAACTACTGTACTCTTGAATTGGTAAAAAAAACCCAAAAAAACAACGTATAACAACAAGAACAAATATTAAAGTTTCTCAAAAATCAGTTAAAAAAAAGCAAACATTCAAAGCTTTCTAAGCTTTAAGATTGCTAATGCAAGAAGCAAAGCATCCAAAGCAAACATTTAAATCTTTCTAAGTTTTAAGATTGCTAATGCAAGAAGCAAAGCACCCAAAACAAAAAAAGCAAACATTCAAAGCTTTCTAAGCTTTAAGATTTCTAATGCAAGAAGCAAAGCGCTTAAAGCAAAAAAACAAACATTTAAAGCTTTCTATGCTTTAAGATTTCAAATGCTAGAAGCAAAGCACCCAAAACAAAAAAGCAAACATTTAAAGCTTTCTAAGCTTTAAGATTGCTAATGCAAGAAGCAAAGCGCTTAAAACAAAAAACCCAAACATTTAAAGCTTTCTAAGCTTTAAGATTGCTAATGCAAGAAGCAAAGCACCCAAAGCAAAAAAAAAAAAAGAAAGTAAGCTCAAAATATACTTTAACTGTATGGATGAAGTGTATGTGAGTTGTTGCAGTGGTAACTGGAAATCATTCTTGAGGTTTGCAGGTGCACATATGCAACAGCCGTTATTTCATGAAATGGACATCTTGTCTATGCAAATATACTGACATGTGCTGCTTACTATGTAAGTGAATGTATTGTTTGCGGATTTAACATTTTTGGGGGCATTTTCAGATTTCAGGAATACTTTTTTTAAATGTATTTTTTCTACTTCTTGAAGAAGATGCAACTAAGAATACATATTTATTCACATTTAACAATAACATAATTAACTGCTTTTATCAACATAGCAAAAAAGACCATGGACATGATATGATTTGAAAAGATATGTGTCATTAAATTTTATAATTATTGTCAATTCTAATCTTATGAGAGATTGGTATCCTGTTAAGTTCAGGAATCTCAAAAGTAAGTTTAAAGCATATTGATATACAGGAATCCCCATAATCAACTTCTTAAAAACAATTGGCCTCCTATTAAAGATATAGACTTTGTTACCAACACCTTCGACCATCAAGTGTATACAAACAAAAAGCTTTGACCTATTTTAAAATACTAATTTTGGACTATTTATTTACAATTATTATTCATTTATATATATATATATATATATATATATATCAGAATTTGACACTCAATGACCCTTAAGAGGTTAATTTACCATAAAACACAACCATCACCAACCTAAAAATATGCGTTTACAAACCATATATATAACATATGTAAAAAGGCTCTGGCAGTAAATAACCTGTAGAGGTTGATGTGCCATTAAATTCAACCAACCAACCAACTTGATTAGTGCAGATAATCCCCTAATGTCACCACATATATCAAAAGTAAGTTCATAGCATATTTATATCCAGGAATCCCTTGATTAGTGCAGATAATCCCCTAATGTCACCACATATATCAAAAGTAAGTTCATAGCATATTTATATCCAGGAATCCCTTGATTAGTATAGATAATCCCCTAATGTCACCACATATATCAAAAGTAAGTTCATAGCATATTTATATCCAGGAATCCCTTGATTAGTGCAGATAATCCCCTAATGTCACCACATATATCAAAAGTAAGTTCATAGCATATTTATATCCAGGAATCCCTTGATTAGTGCAGATAATCCCCTAATGTCACCACATATATCAAAAGTAAGTTCATAGCATATTTATATCCAGGAATCCCTTGATTAGTGCAGATAATCCCCCAATGTCACTACATATATCAAAAGTAAGTTTAAAGCATATTGATATATAGGATTCCCTTGATTAATGTAGATAATCCCCTAATGTCACTACATATATCAAAACTGCTCTAATCATACCTAAAAGCAAATGGGAATTATCATAATGAATCCTGGAAAATAACTGAAACTGAAAAAAAACATTTACTTGATACTTACAAAAGTAATTTAAGCCTGATAGATTTTTTTTATAATGAAACTCAATTTAAAATTTATTTTTTCACTTAAAAACTATTTAGTTGTTAAAAATTTTAAAGAATACTCAACTCACTTTTGTTATTCAATACAAACAGCCCATAAAAATTATAGGGAAGTGATAAATTCATTTAATTGAGAAAACTGGCAGGTTGTTATGTAACAAGAAATTTAAACTTTCACAGAAAACAATACATATGAATTAGTGTTTAATATGTCATACTTTTCAATACACATTAATCAAATCTTAAACCACACATAGCAGCTGATGATGTAACATAGCCATGATACGTATATGTGATACGTACATATAATGTTCATAAAATGTTCATATATAACATAACATAGGAATCCCGAAACACGAAAAACACTTACGACTTCTTAGTTCAGGTACAAAACTTTTTATTACCTTTGAGTTAAAAGGTTTTTCAACATAAGGAAGAGAGATACACATTCTTTCTATGCTGACTTTTCCATCTGCCCCCCCCCACGTGTGCACCCACCACAAGACCACAGCGAGCTAGCAAAAGTCAACCGTCTTCTTCTGAGGCAAAACTCAACTCACTGACTTTTCTCAAATCTCAGCCCACGCTTCCGGTGTGTGACGTCACTCACATCCCTGGTCACATCCTCTATCTGGGATTTTTATTGTGATATCTCTGAATGACATGTCTGCTCCGCGCGAGCACGTGAACACCTGCACTCATGTTTGCACCTAACTAACCTATGCACTGAGCCGAAAGGTTTTCAGCCTAACGCAAGATATATAAAACGAAATCCCTCGGCCATTATATTACAATGATCACTATTTTTTACCACACTCATAAAGGGATTCCTGTATTTTTAATTTTGTCAATAGTTTGCATATAATCTTACCTTTAATATAACTTGACATGCTGATCTTACATGATGTGGACATACTTTAAATCTAGAAGATATTAACTGTCAAACAAAGTTATCCCGGTTTAAGTTCTAATATAAAATTGGATAAACTTAACTTAATTACTTTTATGGTTAATTCAGAATTAGATCTGACTTTTCTGTGATTTTGGTTTCTATCTTTGTACTACTTAGTAGAACTAATTTTTGTTGTTATATCTATCCTGATTTGAAAAATTTCTCTTTTTTATATGTTCGCACATGCAAATATATCTTTTGCATAAAATATTCATTGATTCCTAGCGAGATCTGTTCGCAACACATTGAAAATAAAAATGAGGCAAAAATCCTTCAAGTGATGAAATGATAACAACATGGTGGAACAATATAACAAAATTTATTCGCCAACAGTGAATGAACAATAGAATAACACAAGAGGATAAGATAACACAAAGCAAAGCAATCAATTGTTTAAGTATGGGATGGTGTATGTGATCATGTATATTGGCGTCGTGGGTATATGTAGCATAGATAGATCAGAGCAGTAGAAGCATAAGGAGTATGATCTTGAACTGTTTTTACTTATCTTAGTTCAGTCATTCACTAATTCAGTTCTTTGTCTCGCTCAGAGACACAATATAGTTCACAGCCAGAAGTTTATCTTTTCTCTTCTTTTATCTTTCCATAGTCTTCAGAAAAGTAGGATAATGTTCTTTTCTTTCAGACTCCACAAAAGTCTTTTGCCATTTTCTTTTATCGTCATTCTGATATAATGTGGCTCCATGATAAATCTCCATGGGCCTTTTTTTTTTTTTTTATAAAACTCTTTGTCTTAGGTTGCATAGCCACAGTGCAATTCATGAGTTGGCTGGCCACTCCATGGCTTCTTTTTCAAAAGTTTTTTGCCAACTGACTTTTCATTGAATTTGTATTTCTGGTGTGTGAAAGGCCATCCTTGACATGTGCCATCTTTCAGCCAACAAGCAGCATCTATTTTCAAACTATAACATGGGTTGATCTTCATGTGCAGCTGACAAGGTTTGTGAGAGGGGGATATTGTCCAGATACCCTAACCCATTTTCTTCTGATATAGGTCATATATACTGGTTGACCCTTTTTAAGCACTCTGTTGTTATGACTGGGAAAGGGGGGATAAGCAACTTATCACATGTTTAAGTTGGCGACCATAAGGTTCCCTTTTCAGTTGCTACTACACCGAGGTGGAGTGGAGAGCGCTACTCCTTTCCCAGGATTGCTCCACTTTACCCTTGATATGTACCTCATATAGCCTAGTGTTAAGCAAGGAGGTATCAAGTACCATTTTTAAAATTTTGTTGTTTATAAGACTTTTAACACAATGATCTATTTAAGTATCTTTTTTATTTAGAGATTTCATTTCAAATTAGTCTTTCTTTATTTTATTCTATTTTTCTTTTATAATTACTTGCCAAAATACAATGAATTGCAATGATCTTTCTATGATATTAATGTAACTTAATTGGAAATTTTGACACTATTCACAGATTTTCTTAAGAATAGCACATTTGGATAAAGGTGATTTTACTGTTTGAGTATCCATAGGATATGGTTTAGTCAGTAAATTGCTGATAAGTTTGTCTTATTACCTGGATACTAGGAGTTCAAACCTTAAGCTAGGAAATGAAGAAGTACATTGAGACATTAAGAATTCAATAATCCCTCAGAGGGATACTGAATGTAACAGCATGGAATGAAAACAATATATCATTTTGGATTAATTAGTTTCATTTAAAATTCCCTTAAAGGTATTCAATGCAATACACAAGGAAGTCTGAGTAGCTAAAGTCTAAGATAGATAATTAAGATAAGGATACTAGTCCAAAAGAATCATCAGAAAATAAGAATAACTTTTCTCAAGTAGTCAGTAATACTTAGTCTGTGTAAAACATTTGTTTTTTCCCATCCTTGAGGATCATGCAAATAGTTACATTGCCTTTAATTCACTGATGGTTACACTAAATAAAAAGTAACAGACAAGAGTTGTGTGTATATAAGACAGAGAGAATTGAATAGTATAGCCACTCTAAAATATTCATTATAAATTTAAACCTGGGTCACATAAATTGGTCTCTACCAGTATAACATAACCCTTTTACTCCTAACACATTGTACTTCTCATCAATCTGTGGCTCAATTTGAACCCCATTCTGAAATCTCAGTCTCTACATAGCTATCAGAATTGTGGGATGTTTATCATTTAAAACTTTCTGTATGACACAACTTCAGTTGTGGACCATCTAGCTTAAAATGTTGTCATTCTTATAGGTTAAAGAAATGGGTGTTTCCTCAACTGATAAGCTGTTTGGTTTGTAATAGTTGACATTAAATGTTACAGAAATTATGCCTTTTTAAAAAATTGAATCATTGCTTAAAAAAAAAAAATTCAAAAACACTAAAGTAAAAGTCCGCTCCCTGGATGGAGACACAGACTACTTTGACATTGTAGTAGGTGTACTGCAAGGAGACACATTAGACCCATATATGTTTATCATCTGTGTAGACTACATGTTTAGAATGTCTATAGATATAATGAAAGATAGTGTTTTCAAGCTGCCAAAGGAAAAAAGCAGAAGATACCCCACACAAATACAGACGCAGACTATGCCGATGACATAGTGCTTCTGGCAAATACACCCCCCCTAGGCAAAACCCTGCTGGAGCAAACAGTTGTTGGCATAGGCTTCCATGTCAACGGAATACATGTGCTTTAATCAAAGAGGCGACATCTCCACACTAAATGGTAGTTCTCTGAAACTAGTGGACAAATCCACCTACCTAGAAAGCAGTGTCTCATCAACTGAGAAAGACATCAACACGCGACTAGCAAAGGCATGGACAGCTATCAGTAGGCTATCAGTCATATGGAAGTCAGACCTGACTGATAAAATAAAATGTTTTTTCCAAGTGACAATCATGTCAAAGTTTTTTCCAAGTGACAATCATGTCAATGCTACTATATGGATGCACTACATGGACGCTAACTAAACATATGGAGAAAAGGCTTGACAACAATTACACAAGAATGCTGCAAGCAATACTGAATAAGTCCTGGAAGCAACATCCGACAAAACAGCAGCTATACGGCCACCTACCACCCATCATGAAAACTATCCAAGTTAGACGAACCGAACATGCGGGACTCTGCTGGATAAGTAAGGACAAACTCATAAGCAACATATTCCTGTGGACCCCATCACATGGATGAGCAAAGGCAGGACTACCAGCTAGAACCTATATACAACATATCTGTGCCAATACAGGATGTAGCCTTGAAGACCTTCCAGGAGCAATGGATGATAGAGATGGGTGGCGAGAGAGGGTCAAGGAGATCCATATGGGCAGCACAACATGATGCTGATGATTTGACTTTAAAACTATGAGAAATACTATGTGATTAATATGTATATATTATAATTGTTCTTCAACTGCTTTTTACACAGTAATAGCTTTTATGGTCTGTACCATTACAAACTTGTATATAATGGTTATATAACATTGTAAATATAGGTATGTAAACTTATTTAAAAATGCAATATATATATATATATATATATATATAATGATAATAAATAAATAGATATTATATATATATTTAATCCATGGAAAATATTGTTCTGCAACCTAAGGTTTCTTGAAGTTTATAACAACATTCGTCAGGCAGTTAAGAAGATGGAATGAAATTGAAAATTGAAAATGCAACAAAATACAGACAAAATCGAAAATTTGACAAACCATATTATATTGCACTTGGTTTGATACATAACCACATAGTGATTTATTGACAACCAACACTCTCATAATATATGTGTGTGTGTGTTTTGGTTAAATAGAACAGACAAAGGACTCATGTGAAATTTTTAAAAAGTTTTTCTTGTTTATGAATAAGGGAAAATAATTCCGCATTGAATGAATGTGTAATATTCAGCTCTTCCATGTCTAGATACACACATTTAGGTGCAAGCCTATCTATATGAGTATATATGCATATGAGGATATCTTTATGAGTATGTATACATATAGGCATGACATATATGTATGTATATGTATCTAGATGTGAGCATATCTGTACAGATGTGTGTGAGAGCTTAAATGTCACATATATGTATGTTTTTATATACAGGAGTATCAAAAGAATTGCTAAATAAGTTATGGAGGTCAGTATTTTTTAATAGATAATAAAATAGGAAAAAAAGAATTCCTTGATGGGAATTAAAGGTTTGTTTTTTAATGTTCACAATAAACTGAAGGTCTAAGCTTGAAAGGCAGTTTTCTTTTCCAGAAATCAAGGCTCCATATATTCAAAAGGGCAGTTTTGAGTCTAGGGTAGTGATCAGTAGTGGGTCACTGAGAGCAGTAGCAATCCAAGAGAGGATAAATCAGCCGTTGGCTCCTAGATACAGAGTGAAGTAGAAAACTGACCATCATCCAAATCTTGATCCACCATCTATATCACAATAGTTAGGGTCTACTTGATTTAGTGAAGAGTGAAGGGTCACACCCACTGTCCCCACCATCCATCAGAATTCTTTGAAGAAATGAATTAAAAATGACAAAACATATGTATTCTAGAATTTGTTCTATTTCTTTTGTAGAGCTGACCTGTGGCTTATACAGTTTTAGCCTAGACTGATGGCTAATCTCTTTTTAAAAAAAGACACAAAACAAACACAATGTATAAGGGAGTTTGTGAGACTTGATACAGTCACAAATAAGGAAATTGTCTAAAAGACTCAGAATTTTAAACACTTTTAGCTGTGTTTCTAACCATTTTCAAGAATAGTTAATTATTTTATAGAATTCAGACAAGTTTAATTTTCATTGTTCCAAGTCATATGGTGTGAATTGCCTTTTTACATATTTATTTTAAAATTAATTAATGTGAGTCCCTGAAACATCAGTTGAGATTGTGAAAAGGTTCTAATGGAATTGTATTTGTCGGTGTGGCACCGATTAACAAGGTAATGTTTGAAAGGGGTGAAGTTCTAAGCGTTAAATACATTTAGAACTCCTAAGACAATTTTGTTTAGGGTTGGATTTTTTATCTTATAGTTAATACCGCTAGTAATTTTGAGTATTTTTACTGTTGGTCATGGATAATATGCAGGTGTTTTATAGAAGAATTTGAACTGTTTTGTGTTTGTTGAGATGATTTCTGATAAATAACAGGTAAGATGTCTAGATAGGGTAGTAGTATTAGTTTGTTGGATAAAAGAATTCATTGGTTGTTTTGGATGGATGAAGTATTTTTACAAGAGGCAAGTGAATTCATTTATGACATTTGTTTGGCTGGTAAGTTTTTTTTGTTGAAGCAGGTTGTTGTCTATTGCTAAATTAGAGTTCTTCAGTGTCAATTGGAGGTTATTGAAGAAAGGGAATTTATTCTTATCAAATTTGTAAGTGAATTTTAAGACAGAATTCCATTTAAAAGCAGACTTTAAATTGTTTATATCTTTTATGTTATTTGATAAAATAATTATCTTCAATGTTTTGGACATTTGGGTTTTTACAGCTTATCAAAAAACAAGTTTTCAACATGGGACATATAAAAGACTATCTTTATCAACATTATTGTTTTGTGAATAAATATTTCTATTAGGGTTGTAAAATGGTACTTGTATGGTACATAGTAATTTTTTTTAGGGGTTGTGGAGGTTAAGTTATCCATTATTAAAGTTTTCTGCAGTCATTTATTTTCTCAAGTTCTGCTTCTGTTCCTCAATGCTGCTGTTCCAGAAAATTGTCCAAATTATGTGGTGCTATTTTCATAAGTCAGTGTGTGTCACACAGTTTAAACAATGTGTATTTGGGCAGCTGTTTTTCATTAATACATGTTTGGTTAAAAAGAACAGATGAGGGACCATTTTGGATGTTTTCAGAAATTATATGTATGTATGTTTATATAGGGTGCGGAAGCAAAATTAGTATGATAAACAATTCTATTATAAAACAACAATAATTTTAATTACTAAACAACAAAATAAGAAGATAGATGCAAAATAAATTTAATCAATATGGCTGTCATTTTTTTTTTTTTTTTCAGTTGTGTCAATACACCTCAAAAATGATTTGTATGCCTTCAAAATTAATTCTTCAAGC
This sequence comes from Sepioteuthis lessoniana, assembly GCA_963585895.1. Taxonomy (NCBI): domain Eukaryota; kingdom Metazoa; phylum Mollusca; class Cephalopoda; order Myopsida; family Loliginidae; genus Sepioteuthis; species Sepioteuthis lessoniana. The sequence continues at coordinate 95,780 of CAUZXS010000088.1, read as the reverse complement.
ATTTTATTCCATTCCTCTTCAATAGCAGTCTTGAGTGAACCAATTTTTGGATGGGAAGTTGCATTTGTTTTGTTTTCTAAAATGCCCCATATAGCATAATCAAGGGGTTTAAGGTCTCGGCTTGATAGAGCCAGAAAGAAACTCCAATTATTTTGGAAATTTATTTTTGGCTTGGTTCCGGCATTAAGCAAATCATAGATTCTTTGTCATTTCTTTTCTTGCTCACTCATACTGGACTGAATTTTAATAATAATAGAACTAATCATGAAAATTTAGATTTATCATGTTTTTTTTTTTTTTTTTTTTTTTTTTTGGACTAATCAGACTAAAAAACATTTAAAAAATCATTCCATATTTTGCTTCCTCACCCTGTGTGTGTGTGTGTGTGTGTGTGTGTGTGTGTGTGTGTGTGTTACTTCTTATGTCTTCCAGACCTTGCAGAAGGTTGCAGTGGACCTAGAAAAGAGATAATGTGATGATTTACAAAACCTCTTTAATGATAAATTTTAACCCTTTTTAAAAAAATTTCTTTCTTCTCTCTCTCTCTTTCTTTAGGATCAGAGTAATCTTGAAATCCAGCTAGGTGTCACATCAGCAGGTCTGGTAGTATTCCAGAATTTTGTAAAAATCAATACATTCTCATGGTAAGTGACCTTTTCTTTTAATGCTTGTTTTCTATAAAGATTTGAAAAGAATGCATTTCTGTTAACTGATTTTTCAGCCATGAAAGACTTGGATAACAAATTGTTTGAAATAAAATCTATCCATAGATCTTTTTATTTGTTTATTAAGCACATGGGTCCACCAGGAAAATTACTCTAAAGGTTATAACTTTGAATTTTGACTTCTTTGATGGTACTTTGTAGATTTTTATTACTTTTTTTTTTTTTTAAATACTCATGATTGATTTTCTTATTGTATTCTTTCAAAATTTTTTCTTAGTTTCTTCGTCACTTTTCATATTTTATCACAAATATCAATTTTTTCATATGGATTTGAATTTAAAATTTAAAAACTTCTTTTTAATCCAAATATTATTTATGAAATCACTACTTTGTATAATTTAACCAAGGATTAGAAGAAAGCGATAACAATTGATACAATTTTATTTGTCAGTTTTAGAATTTTACAGGATTATATCTTTTTAGTTCATGGATAAAATGTAAAAAAGAAATCTTGTTTGTCTGAAGGAAACAGCTTAACAGTATTAAGAAAATTAATACTTTGTTCTCAAAACAAAAATGAAGAAATTCATTTTTTCATAATTCAAAAAAGAATTGTTTCCTAAACATATACCCAAATACTTTGATGATAGTTTCTCTATTCAAACTATAAAAATAATCCTTTATATAAGAAACTGAAAACATTTCAAGATCTGAATCTTTTGATAGCAGTAAAATACATTTGCTAAAATACAGATTTTGATAAGTAAATTTTCTTAAAATTGTCAATTTCATTGCAAGCAATAATTCCTATTTCATCTCAAGTTTCATACTTTAAAACATTTTATTTATAGATATTTATTTTTAGACATATATATATATCATTAAAAAATCTGCAGATAATAAATATAAAAGTAAACATGCAATATTGTTATAAAAATATGTTAATATTTATATGTTCTGTGAGGGTAGAAACTTCTTATCTTAAGTTCTGTTTTTCAAGCTGGAATGTCTTTATGCTGACAAATTGTCATCTTTATCATTTGGGTGTTTTTATGGTCTATTTTTTAATGCTTGATGTCACTTAATCCACTTTAGGACAATGACATTTCTCACAAGATATTTAATAAGCCTATTAAGTAGATTTATTATTTGTATATTAAAAATTCACTTCATGTTTCTTTATAAACTGTTGTATTTTTCTTATCTTTAAAGCTATTTATCTTGTTTGCTGATTTATAAATCCCTGCTCAGACCAAAATTTCTGTTTGCAATAAAAATTTATAAACTTTAATAGGATGGCAAAATTTATGCAACCAAATATAAAATTTTAATTTCTGTTAAATACAACAGTAAAATTAGGATAGTGTGTTAATGCATTTCTCTGTGTGTATGAGGGCTGGGAAACGTGCACACACACACACACACACACATACATAAATCAACATTGATTATTTTAAAAAAGATTGCATTTCCTTGAAATTGAAAGAGTGTCTTTTGAGTTAATAACAGGGTGTCTATATTTATTGTTCAGAAACAAAAAAATCTAAGTAATTTATACAAATTATATAGAATCAGATTAGCAGTTGATAAAATATAAAGGAACACAAGTACAAATTTAGATATTTTTAATAAACAGAATAAAATAATTGAAATGTTTCTAATGAATTTCAAAGTAAGCTGTCATTTATCTTTCTTTTAAAAACAAATTGTCGACATTTCTATTATTGTTCTTTGTTTGTTTTTCTTTTCCTTTTTTTTTTTTTTTCTTTTTTCTGAATCATTTCTTTTTAACTTTGAGCAAACTACTGTTGGCATGCGTGCACCTGCATTTACTACATTGAAATCACGTTTCTTTCACTGCAATAAGAATGCCTTATCATTACCCTCAAACTTTTTGCTTGCATCTGAATTGCATTATAATCTCATATATAGCATGCTTTGTGATTGCAGCATATATTGCATTAGCACTTAAGATTATTTTCTGTGGGTTATTCCTTAATTCTCTACAAAATTCAACTTCATTTGAATAAACTTACTTAATGAAAAGAAAATTTAAAGTGTCCTTTTATGTTTTGTAGCTACACAGCATACTTAATTGCTATTTAGAGAAAACTTTTTAGTGCTATGAATCTTTTTTTTTTTTTTTTTCTTTTTTTTAAAAACTTTATTGACAGTTGTTGAGTCAATAATTTCCTCTGATGCTGTCAGATATATCAAGAGTCCTAATATGTTGAAATAGTTGTAAACAAATTTTGAACAGTATCTGTATTACTGATAAGTCTTGAAATTATCTGTTACCACCACCACTACTACTACTATTACTACTACTACTACTAATCATTATTATTATTTATCTATTTATTTATTCCAGATTATAGTTGTCTTGCATTGTTTTTTTTATTATTCCTTGAAATTCTTCTAAATCATTATAGATCTTTTCTTTATATTGTATACTGACCTGTCCATATTTATTATATTTTGGTCATTTAATAAATCGTCCATTATTTTTTGTCAGAAGTACTCCCGAAACTGACTGCTTTGGCTTTCATTCTAATATTTCTCCACATCTCATTCTGCAATAAACATTGAACTAGATTGAACTAAGCTCTTACTTTCACCACACAAAGATTTTTCATCCTTAAAAGTAAAATGCTTGAATTTTCCCCTCGCTAGTTTCAATTATTTTTTAATCTGTTGTGATATATTAAATTTTACCTAAAGATCTCTGATTTACAAAAAACAAACAAACAGATCTCTTGAAAAAAAATTTAGTATGTTGAAAGAGTGAGGACTTTTATAGAATCTTTTAAATCATATTGAAATTCTGTTTTGAAGTCATATTTTGTCTGTATATTTCTTTTTATAGATATCTCCCTTCCTTTCCTCTTAATTGTTTACTTTAGATTATTTTTAATGTCAATATTCAGAAATAATTTTTTAACTTTTATTATATTTGATGTTTCTGACTATTTTTTAACTCATAACATTTAAGTATTAGACTTAACATTCAAACGTTCATCTATAAAACCAATAATTAGAAAAGTTTATTAATAATAGAATTTATCAATATTATCCAGGTCAAATTGTATCATATCATACCCGGGTTCAATTCTTAGGGTTTTTGATACATTTTTTAGCTTCAAAATAATTTCTGTTAAGATTATAACTTTAATATTTAGAACACTTTAGTTAAATTAATTTCTATTTTACTTTCTGTTTTTTCTGGCTAGCTATTATAGATCAATTATTAAAATCAAAGTTTCAATGATAAAAATTTCAACATGTTTTATTGCATGTGTCGTATATATGAATATTTTCATCCATGAACACTTTAACTCAATCAAAAGATTTTCAGTGACTGATTCTGATATAACCCCTAAAGTAGTTAATTAAAATCCAAGTAGTAATTTTTAGAAATAAAAGCATTAACAAAATAGTATATTTTTATAATTTATTATTACCATATATTGGCATATCGAAATTATATTTGCCACTTATTTTCTGTCATATTAAAAGTACATAGCTTATCCTCTTCTGATACTTAAGATTAATAAGAACTATGAATCACCAAAACCCTTTCATTTTTCATGAATAAACGTTTTATATCATCTTTGGTCAGTACATCGGTATATGTTGTAATGTGGCATGAGGCCACATCAATTGGACACCTAATGAGAGTACATTGGCATATGTTATTTATTTTTGAATTATGCAAGATATATATCCTTCTAGTGTAATAAGTAAGTGTCTGTACTGGAATTTGCATATATTCTTTTATACCTTTATAAAGTAATTTTTTGTAATTCACCAAAAATATATATCTAGTTTAATTGAGATCTATTGCAAAAACAGCTTGGTGCTAAGGATGTTGGATTTAAATATTATAGTATGTGTTATGGTTGTAATTTTTGTGAATGATAGATTAATAAAAATGGATTTCAAACTTGTTTTCCTTTCTCAACATTTAGATATAATTGTAACATTCTTGTTTTTATGTTGTCTGTTCCTCCAAAAAATATAAAGGAATGTGTAAAGCCATTAATAAGATATAATTAGAATTTTTTTTATTGACAATACTTTTACTGATTTAATTAATGAATCAACTACAGCAGTTTTAACCTGATGTTTGAATTGAATTCAATCATCATCATCATCATCAAGGTGTACTGATAACACAGAGTTCCCTGAATCTCTCTCTTTCTCTCACCATCCCTATCATCCATCACTCTTAGCAGGTCTTCTAGACTGCATCTGGTGTCTGCACAAAACTGGTGTATGTAAGTCCTTGCTAGTTGGCTAACACTGGCACATCCATGTGTGAAAGTCCATAAGAAAATATCGCTTATCTATTACTCTTTACCTATCCAGTAGTGCTCTGCATATCTCGTTCATAATTAAATAAATTTTTGGTATTTAAAATTTTAACTTCAAACAATTCAATTTCTGCAATCAAACTGCTTTACTATCTGTGCTGCAAAACTGCATCAAACTTCACGTTATCTAATAGTTTGTTCTCAATGCCTACTTATAACATTAACAGTAAACTAAAGGTTAGTTTATGGCTTTAGATAGTCATTTGTCAAAAGATTATTTGATTTCATAATAATACAATGGCATAAACTTGACAATAGGAAGTATTCAGTAGAGTGAGTTATGAACCAGTAAAAATATCTGAGCTTTATGATAGTCTGTTTTTGGTTTTGTGTGTAAACCCCTGGTCTAAAAGCACAAATAATAAAGACTAGTGTGTGTGGGTGTGTGTGTGTGTGTTGATTGATAATTTTTGCTTTTCATATTTAATACTTATCATATAACAAATTTATAACTTTTTTCTTTTCAGTGCTTTATTTATAAATATGTTATTTTGACATCTTACTATTTTTATTACTCTTGTCTAGAAGTACCGATAATGCTTTGCTTGAAAATACATAGGATTTGTAAATGATCATTCATTTGTTAACTTTAGTGATTTTGTAGACATCTGTTTTACTAAAGTTTTAACAATAATTTTCATTTGGAAAAATAAGCAGTGAAGGAGGTTCTCTTTTCTTCAAAAATTCTCAAAAGAAAATACGAGGAGAAAAAAAAAAGACATTGGTAATAATAAGGATCTGT
>CAUZXS010000088.1:50000-85000 GCA_963585895.1 Sepioteuthis lessoniana | reverse complement strand
ATTGTGATCATGAAAATATCTGGAGGATTTGAAATTAAAAATTTTTAAAACTTTTGTTCTCTGATATTGATTGCTACTGTATATAAACTTTTCTTTAGGTTGTAAATTTTCTTTTTTTCATGTTTCATTAGGATTGTTTATTCACTTTTGCCTGTTGTAAATATGGATGAAGGCTTTCTTTTTAGTTGTTATCTAAGTATTTTCAACTATTGTTGGTCATCTAGAATGTTATTCGTGGTGCTGTTATGTGTATAATTCAAAAAATTGTGACTCTATCCAAGAATGTAGTGAATGTTTACATTGGCCCAGTGGGTAGAGTGTTCACCAATGATCCAGGAGACCGGAGTTCAATCCCAGGTTGAGTCATACCAAAGACTTTTTTTAAAAAATGGTACTTGATACCTCCTTGCTTAGCACTCAGCATTATAAGGTACATATCAAGGGTAAAGTAGAGCAATCCAGGGAAAGGCGTAGCACCCTCCCCTACACCTCGGTGTATTAGCTATTGGAAAGGGAGCCTTCAGGTCGCCCTTGATTACAGTCGCCAACTTAACTAACTATTATCATATAAATTGCTTAAAACTGCAATACAAAATGTTTTATCTTATTGTATCATAGATTCCTTTGCAATAGAATGACATTGGTTTTGAAATGAAAAAATCTTGCTGTGTTATTTTGATTTACTCATTGAATTAGGAAGCCCAAATCATTCCTAAACTTAAATAGAGAGAAGAAAGATGATGATAATTACAGTGTGCCCAATCAGGTAGATGGGGCTGTGTGAATGTAATGGACGCAACGTACCTGGACATTCGAAGTGCGCACGGACATGTTTGGCCTGTAGAGTGGAAGCAAGAAACAGGTATGGCTGCTTCAAGCACTATATGTAACATTGGGAGATCTCGAACCAGCGAGAGTCAATTTGCATGTATGCAAATTCTTTCGAGATCAGGCGAGCATAAAAACGCACGGTGACAGCTGGAACGGGTGATTTTTTTTTCTGAGTGAATCAACTGATGAGCACGCTCAAAAGTTTTATTACAACTTGAAGGAAGGAAAAGGACAGGAAACAAGGAATAAGAAGCACTCATGTTAATATGCACAAGCCTTGGGAAACTGACTTGCCAAATCCATTGCAGTATTCTGACCTGGGCTGATAAAGTCAGAATTCCCCTAACACTATTGTAACAGTCTTTCACATGTAATATATGATTTAGCACTGTCATGCAATAGATAGCTGTTGACATTTTTGGCAGTTACATTAAACATACTTTACTGCTATATGCAGCATATTTCAGCATTGATTATCTGTTGGTTGAAGCATTTCCCTATAAACAATGCCTTGCATATTACACCAACGACAAACCTTATCAGATGCCTTTGGCATAGCTAAATTGGCAGCAGCACCCTTATTGATCTTGTTTCATATATCATGTTAACACACAAGTATCACTTTTCATTACCTGTACACTTCAGAGAAATCAAAATGGCAGTTTTAATTATAACCTCAACCCAGCAGACTAGAGCTGTAGAATACACTGACTGCATTTCTGTAGTGGGATAAGATTCCCCCACCCCCACCTCCGATGAGTGTCCTGTTTATGACATTAAATGGATGGTGAGGTTCCAGTCCAGGAGCTTTGGGAAATATGGAGTACCCCTTCATTGGCATCACTCCCAGGTCCACTCTGGCCTGGAGTGGTAGCACCTGATAGGGTCCTATCTATGGGTCAGATCGAACTGTTTGACATTTAAGCTGTGTGCAAACAAATGACTTATGATAAATTGAATTGTTAGAAATAGAACTGTTTGGTCATTTAAGTGTGTGTAAACAAATGACTGATGTTTAATTGAATTGTTAGTGATACATAGCAATACTTGGAACCATTTAACTGTGAGAAAATGAATGAATAGTGTTGAATAGAATAATTAGCATTAAATAGCAATACTTGTAATTACTTCATTGTGTGCAAACAAATGATTCATTTTAAATACAATCATTAGTGTTAGATAACAATAATTGAAATAGTTTTACTGTGTAGAAACAATAGCAATACTAGTGTGCAAACAAATTAGTTCTACTTATTTTTTTAAAAATTACTTACAAACTATCCCCATACAAATCATATTTTGATATATGCAAACAAATGACTGATGTTAAATTAAATTGTTACAGTTACATAGCAATACTTCAAACCATTTAACTGTTTGGGGAAAAAAATGAGCTCAAGCTCATTTAAACATCTACAAAATGTGTTTACAAATCATATATATATATATATATATATATATATATATATATAACAGGATTTGGTATTAAATATCCTAGAAGGGTTGATATGTCATAAAACAATTAGTAATAACCTTTAAGTGAATGCAAGAATCAATTTCCAAGTTTAGAGACTTATTTAGTGAATCTCTTGATTAGAATCACTATGATTTAGGATGATAAAGTGTTGCATTTCATCAGAGGGTCAATTGTGGATGAGGTTCTATGACTTTGTGCAGTTGATTCAGTCTTGCTCCAGTTGTCATTTATTTTGAGAGTTGTTGAATGTTTTGAATTTTGTTAAGCTAAAAATTGGGTAATAACTTTTAAGCTTTGATTGATCAAGCAACTTGATGATTCATTGGAAATGAGGTTCATTTGAAATAAAGGACATTCTGAAGTGCTTAAAAGAATTTCTTTCTTAATTTTATAAAGGAAAAAACAGACAATTCCAATTGTGAATTGAATTACCACGACCAGAAAATCTGGTGAACACTTACGCATGACATATGGAAACACTGGACAGCTGTTTTGACCTTATTAGTTCTCATCAGCAGTGTATACCATGATCTCCACCACTGGAGATCAAACCAGCGACTAGAGGCAAAACTCTACGACTGGGCCAAGAGTCCATATCGTACACAAGTGACGCCAGTACACTGCTGATGAGACCTAATAAGGTCGAAACAGCTGTCCCGTGTTTCCCTATGTCGTGCGTAGGTGTTCGCCAGATTTTCTGGCCATGGTAATTCAATTCACAATATAATTCCTCTACTTAAAAAAAGAAAATGTAGACAATTCCAAGTATATATATATATATATATATATATATGTGTGTGTGTGTGTAGGCAGTAGATTTTGTTAAGTGTGGGATGTCTATTTTTTATAAGTATTGCTTATAGTATTTGGAGTCTTTTTTTTTTTTTTTTACAGTGTGTGCCGATTAGGATTTTTGTGTTGAGGACCTGTAAGATGTATTTATTGATATGTTTATGGATGGCGCTAGCGTTAGATAACAAAATTTCTTTCAGTTTACAAACTGTGATACTTCAATGCATCTGACTTAGGTGCATATTTCTACATCTTCAGTAAATCATAGTCATGTGGTTCTGATCTTTAATTTCTTCACATTTATAGCCCAGTCAGCTGGAGATGCAGAATACACTGACTGTATCTCTGCAGAGGAGTAAGACTCCTCCAACAAGTGTCCTGGGTTTGACACTAAGCAATCTGATGGTGAGGTTCCAGTAATGCTGGAGTTTTGGGGAATCCGGAGTACCCCTTTATTGCCATCGCTCCCAGGTCCACTCTGGCCCAAAGTGGTAGCACCTGAAAGGGTCCTATCTATGGGTCAAATAGAACTAAACTATTGTTATAAATAGACTGTTTATATGTATAAAAATGGATTTAGCATTAAATAACCAACAATGGTTGATATACAATAAAACCCAACCAAACCAAATTATATATATATATTTAATATCTATGTACAAAGAGGATTTGGCTTTAAATAACCTACAATGGTTGATATGTCATAAAACCCAACCAAACCAATGTACACATTCAAACCAGACTGAGCATGATGAAGGCTATCATTCAAAATATTGATCACAGAAAACATCTTATAATCTATGGTGTGATCATGCCCACATCCTCAACAATGACCAACAACAATCAAAAGGAAAATTTTCTTGGGCTACAACATCTGAGATTTTGGACAATTTCTAAACAGCTTTCATCCTCAGTTTGTGACATCTTGCTCACAAACAGGAAAAAGATAATTAAAAAAAAGACTCAACTCAAAATCCTTGTCTGTCATCTTTAATAATATATTGAAAGAAAGTTTGTGAACATTCTATAGTATGATCTGAGTATAAAATACAAAGTTTTATTCAGTTATTTTTGGAAATAGGTTCTCTGCCATGGCTAAATTAAATGAAATGATAATTAAATTATTCATGATTTTATAATAATAATTTGTCAAAAGTCAGTTGTAATTTTCATTCTGAAAGTGAGAAAACTAAAACTGTCTTTGAACATTGATAGAAAAACCTATTTAACATGCTATGTATTAGACTGATAACATTTGTGTTACTGAATTGGTATATCAATTTTCAGATAAATGTTCATGAGAGTGTCTTGAGCATCTTATGATTTGGGATACAATTATACAGGAGGAGGAGGAGGAGGAATGTCTTGGTGCTCTGGTTTGAGTTTACCAATATATACTGTTTTTTTTTTTTTTTTTTTTATCTATAGTATCATAAAATTGCTCTAAACTCCTTTTGAATGTTTCATGAAGTGTTGTTGTTCATGATGCATTACTTTAGTTCAGTTTAATTTCTTAAGTTGTGCAAGCATGTCTTGTTACTATTTTGCACTATCAATGGAGGTGATTGCCTCAAGTGTTTTGGGATATCAGTCTTACTAGTGATAATAAAGGCTTTTATATAAGAACTTTCATTGTCGATATCACCATTCTTAGTATGACAGTTTCAGATGCATATCATATTCCATCTCATTTGGATTGCACTTCAGGGAGTGGGGAGAATAGAGGGGAATATTGAGCTTGCATTTTAATGGAAAATGAGTGAAAAGAGTTTACCTAAATTATAGAGACTAGTTTTATTTGAAGCAGATATGTGACAAAAGACAACTAATTGTAGTGACAATGAGGAGAGTAAGGAGAGTTAGAGCATTGATATAAACCAATGCTTAGACAATATTGGAAAATGTTGAAAATTACTTCTTATGATGTGCTGAGATTTGGAAGATGAACAGTTTCTATTTGATCATGTTTATTGATATATAACTGATTAGGTGTGAGTTGTTTTGTTTTTGTGAAGAGTGGGAATATGGATTCATAGTGGTAAATAAAAAATTTCAAATTGGATGTAATTTTGGCTAATTTCATTTTTGGATCGATCAACATCATGCTCCCTTTTCAAAATTGAAAAATTCTTGTTTACAATTATTCAATTTAGAATTCTTATTTACAATTATTCTTATTTAGAATTTTAACTGTGAGAAACTGTTAACTGTTAATTTTAACTGTGAGAAACTGTTAACTGTTAATTATTCTTATTTACTATAATTCAATTTAGAATTCTTATTTACAATTATTCAATTTAGAATGCAACAGAAATAACTACAAAATCACTTTATAATATTTCCAAATCTTTTTGGATTTGAAAACATTATAAAGTGATTTTGTAGTTATTTCTGTTGCATTCTAAATTGAATAATTGTAAATAAGTATAAAAATAATAGTGTATATCTACTTATTTCTCACTTCTCAATAAAAATTGGGCTGTGAAACTAGCTTACTAACCATTTCACCATGATAAAGTACCCAATCATGATGCTGTGTAGGTCCCTTCACTATAACAAATATGCGTCTGCTCTTTAAAGCAAAAATTAACATCTTAATCTGAAATGAATGACTACCAGGTATTGTATGATATATTTTGAAGATCTACAAAAGTCAACTGATGAACACTCTGGCTTGGATGTCTTCATAATTTTGTATCATCATACATTTAATTGATATCCATTAATTTCATTGTATAAATTTATAACATTTGCTCATTGTATCCAATAACACGAAACTGATTTCTTTTCAATTTGGCACGCTCCATTCAACGTCACCTTGTAATTTGTCATTGTGAAAATATCTATGTCTGCCATTCAACATAAACATGAACCTCAACTCTCAGAACAAAGCAATCAGAAGCAATAATGTTCTAACCTAAATATTTAAAGTATTACATCTGACAATTGTTTCAAATAAATGAAAATCCTAAATTTATTATTTTAAAAGATTTTATAAAATTTCTTTTGACATTTAAGTATTCTCTATTGATTTTAGCAAAGGGTGCTATACCAAAAAAGTACTAAAGCCGAGTATTTGATTTTGTTTTTTTTTCCAAAAGTGGTCATTCTTATAGCATTTTATTTTTCTTGCATATATAAATAAGATTTTACATAACTAAAGAACAGATTTAGTGATGTGAATACAAGGCTAAGTGCGGCCAATTTATTAGATTTTAATATTTCTTATTTTTAAAAGTGAATTTTTATTGGTGTAGAGTCTGCATTCATATTGAAACAAATCTTGTTTTAAGTTCTTTGTAAGTTTTATAATGATAGAATTATTATGGAATCTATTCAGATTATTTGCTCTTGAATCAATCTTTTGCCAGCTTTTGAATGTAGGAAATAGTTTCATCAAGTTAGCAGCAGGCTATAGTAATAAAAAAAGACTATAGAAATTTAAAGTTTCAGATCATTCCAACCGACCATGTTGACATATCAAAGAGCCATTGCTGTAGTTAAATAAAAGAAACTAACTGATGACACACATTAAAAATCATAAGCAATTTACAAGAGCCTCATATGAAAACTAACAGCCATTCAAGAAATATGTTGTGAATGATAACTATTTTGTATGTATACATATTGATCTGTCCTGTTTCTAATAGATAAGACTCCCTTAAACATGTCCTAATCTCTTGTCTTTACTTGACAATAACACTTCCCATTATCAAAGGACAAAATGGTCTCTTCTCTGAAAGTATATTATCTGAAATTATCTCTTGACAAAACTCTTCAGAAAAACTGTGAAAGTATATATATTCCCATGAACTTTGTAACAAGAACATTCAAGATGTATTACTTATCTCTTAATGATCCTGTTTTAAGATACATGGAATGTTCACTAATTTTTTTTTACGACAGCATTTTGTTTATTCCTTTGTGTTGAATTCTTCAGTTGGGCATCTTTATCAAAATGCCTCACACCATATGTTTAGATTCTTATTGATGGTTATTTCGGAGGAGGGGGTCTTGTGGTGTAATGGTTAAAGTGCTGGACGGCGGGATCGTTGTAAGCGAGTTTGTACTCCAGTTGCACTATTACGTTCACTTTCGGACAAATACTCTTGGAAAAGGTATAAACCCCCTTATCCTACTGTTCTTCAAGAAAGATGGCTTTGGCATTAAATAACTCAAGAAGGTTGATATGCCATTAAACAACAGAACAAACATTATTTCTCTGTAAAGAAGAGATATATTTTTTATATACTGAAAATAGAATCTGATATCTTAGAGTTTACCACTTGTATTTTCCTTTAGTACTAGTCTGTAGGTTGGAATTGAAGTTCCTATGCAAAGGAAATCTGAGAGACTAGTAAAGAATCTTTTCCTGCTAGCCAGGCTGTTGACACCAAAACTACAATCTTAAAGTTATATCAAATAAAGGCCTCTCCTTTGCCTAGAGGTGATCATCTGGTGGCCTAAATTATTACTAACCCATAATTATTGAGAACATTTTTTAACAAGGGACTTGTTATTGATAACCAACAAATTAGCTAATTAGCAATTACCGATTACTAGGAATCAATTACTATTAGTTCTTAAAATTCTTTAATTTAATGTCAATATTAAATAACATAACTTTGATCAAAAGCATTACTCAGAATGTGGATATTTGTTGGGTGAAATGGCATGCCAAATATAGGAGACTTTGAAAATAGTATCCCTAAAGATATTAAAATGTAATTTCTTATGAAACAGGCTATGTTACACAAAAATATTGTTCCAGAGAGGAAGAAGTATTTAATGATACAATGTTTTATTGTCAATAGTGTGGAGATTTTTTTTGAAAGAAGTAAATCTTAGATTTAAAAAATCCTCTGGATAACACAGTTCTGTTTTATGATTCTTAATGCTGTCAAATTAAAAGCTTTCAAAAATTCTGTAGCAAATATCTTTATTAGTTTCTGAAATGAATCGTTTCAGTATGAAAAGGGCACAGAATTTTATCATTAAATGTATTCTGAAAGAATGAGTGTTTGACTGAGTTTTACTAAGGCAACTAAATAACTAGCACTATAGATTTTGAAGTTGTCTTAAATTTTGAAATGATTGCTATTTTCTTTGAATTTTATGAAATCAAGTTAAACAATGGGTGTGAAAGTTAAGATGGTAAATATGATAAAAAAAAGTAGAATTAGTCACGTTATTAATTATTTTTCCCTAAAGTACTTCTATACTTCATTGATGAGAATTTTTGTAAAATTTGAAATCGCTTTCTGATTCATTCAATCAATCGGAAAGTAATACAGGTACATTTTCTCTCCTTTCTGATCAATAAGCAATAATCATTGATTCCTAAGAATAGGTAGAGTTGCTAATTAGTTAATTATTGGATACCACAAACAAGTCCCTTGCTTTAAAAAAAAGTCTCAATAATTATAGGTTAGTAGTAACTTAGGCCATCACTCTTGTCACAGATTCTAGTTGCTTGGCTGCCAAGCCTTTACTTGGTATTCCTCTGTGGTTTGTTTCTACCTAGTCAAATGTAGTTAGGGTGTAAGTGTAACTGAATAGTGCTTTTATCTTCTTATTGATTTATGGAGATTTCTATTTTCTGAGTGGAGAGTACTTGGTGTTTAGGATGCATGTTGAAGAAGCCCCTGAGAACAAGTAAGTTAGAACTGTTTTTATAGGATTGATATTTGTCAGCATCATCTTACAGCTTCCTAGTCTACACCTGTATTTACATGATATACTAAGTATATATGAATTGACTTTGTCACTATTTCTCTGTAAACAATTCTGGGTGTTGAACAGTATTGATCTATGAATATAGAAGAGTGATTGTGGGTAACTTTTTTTTTTAGTCTAGCTTGCTATTTTGTTTATCCTTGAGTTAATGTTCATTTCTTTCTAAATGTAAAAATGAAGATAAAACTGATTCTCTACCTAAGCTAGAAGATGCAAAATCATGGATATGTTTGAATTTTTATGAGATGATTTCTTTTCTCAAAAAAACAAAAAAAACTATATATCATATTTTCACATATTTATATATTAAATCTTGTTACTTTAATAGATTTTCTCATTATTTACTTTGCCAATCTTTTTGTAATGGAATATTCTGGTAGCCTAAAAAAGTGCTATGCACTAGATAGATAGATATTATGTTTTATGTGGGTGGTAACTAAATACTGAAAATGTCCAGGGGTTAGTGTCAGTATTTTTAGAACCATATTTTATTTTAAATACATTCAGAGATTCAACAGCAGTTTCAGAGCAGCAATATAAATAGCATTATTCAATTGATTGGTGGAAGTGCCCGTGGTGTAATGGTTATCGTCGTAGGAAATGGACACGGCGACACAAGTTCAAATCCTGGACGAGACTGATTGCATTTCACATGGCACTAATACCCTTGGGAAAGGTATGAATCTAATTATTCTCTCTCCAGCTATGGGTAAATAGTAGGGCAGACTGGGTTCTTCAGCTTTGGTGAGGCAACTAGTCTAGGAGAAGGAAAACTCTGAATTCAAACCTGCTAAACTCCGCTTAAAAATTGACCTTGTGTCATATCCTGCCCGAGCGGAGGGGTTGGTAAATATGATATTATTCAATTGATTGAAGATATATTTTTACCATATATTTATAGGTTACATCTTATAGGTTTTATGGTCTGCAATAGTTATACATAATTTTAAGACTCAATTTATCCTAAAGTTAGGATTAATAAACTATCATCATCATCTACTATTATTTGAACTTTTGCTAATAGCATCATCATCATCATCATAATATAATACCACATTTACTATTTAATTTTCCTTTAACTATTTTCTTTTTACCTTATATTGTAATACATAGGTTTATTTTATCAATGCTTAGTTTTTATGAAATATAAAACTTTGTATCAAATGGAAATAAAAGTGCAATTTATTCATTTTAAGGAATTGTATCGAAAATATATTTTAAATTTTAGATTAAAAGAAAAAAAATACAAATTAAGTTCATGAGTTTTATAGACACAATAATTCCAATTAAGTTTTTTGCTGTTCATTTTCAAATACTATGATCCTCATTTTCGCAGACATCTATACAGTGTTTTTATATATATATATATATATATATATATATATATATATAAAACCTTACCATTATTTTACTTCTGCTAGTTGTTATTAATAGCTTTAGTATTCCAAATCAAAATTTTTTCACCGATTTATCATTCTTATTTCTTTAGAATCTTGGATTAAAGCGTCTTGGTGAAAATAGTGCTACAAAATTTATGACTTCATATCCTCCATTTCCAACCATGATTCCTTTTGCTATTCAAAATAAATGTAAATAGTTTAAATTTTTAAATTAATTGAAAAGGTTAAGATATTTCTTTAAAGATTTAATAAAATGAAAGACTTTAAAAATGTCATTGGTCATTATCAAACAAAGAAAATTTTCTTAAACTTTTAAGAATTATGTTAAAACCCCAGAAAGCTATTTTACAGAAAAGTTAAGCTTTCATCAGAAAACTAGAATTAACTTATGACATTTAATTGTAGTTGGGTATACAAATTCCTTTTCTGATTAATTTATTTGGAAAAAAAATCCTTTTAATGCACAGTTGTAAAGGAATTAGAAGAAGAAGAAAAAAAGAATTTTTGAAAGCATAAATTTTTTCTTATCACATTTATCATCTGTCATGTGCACAAAATTATTTCTTGGTGTTGTTTTACCATTATCATATTACTCTTGAAACCTTCTACCAGCAGTTGGTTTCGAATTATGTCATGTTCTTTGTTCTTTTTTCACATCAATTGCTCTTTGACTGCACTGATATATTGAGTTTTTTCTTTTCTTTTTAGATCTTAAAAATAAAGACAGTTTTCACAAAAGACAATGTTTCTATTATTAAATGAATAACACAATTAAGATTTAATATGTTAAACTCCTCAATACACTCTGTTGCTCGTATAGTCTCTTTAACCGGACATTGACATAATGGTTAGAGTATTTGCCAATGGCTTGGGAGACCTGGGTTCAATCTCAGGTCGAGTCATACTTAAGACTCAAAAAATGCTACTTGATACCTCCTTGCTTAACACTCAGCATTATAAGGTAAGGATCAAGGGTAAAGTGGAGCAATCCAGGGAAAGGAATAGTGCTCTCCCCTACACCTTGGTGTGGTAGCTATTGAAAAGGAAGACTTGGGGTCACCCTCGACGATGGTTGCCAACTTACTCTTGATAAGTAGTAATTTACAAAGCATTTTTTTGCTCAGATGTGACCCAAGGCCATATGAATGAGGCACCCAATGAGACTCAAACTCACTTGTGAAGGTTTGCTAGTCTAGCTTGCTAACCATTACAGCACCTGAGGTGCCCCACTCTTCATAAGTAGGTTTGGAGATAAAATAACTATTTTTGAAACAAATGAGTAAGTTTAATATTCTGAAGAAATACAAAAAAAAATATCCCTCTTCATATGACTGATTATGTACCCAGTCAAAACTGACTTTTTAAATAGTCACTTTGCTTGTCTGTTCTTTTTGTGACTTAATTATCATAAAATAATCTGAACTAAATGCCAAATTTATTTACTGTTAAAGACAAGTTTATCAGCATAAATATGCAGTAAAATAGGATGAAATTAAATCATTATCTTTATCTTAACTCTTGTACAGGATAAAATAAAAATATAAAAAGTCTCATCTTGTTTTTCTAATTTTTATATTTTTGTTTCCAATGTATTGTCTGTAAGCTACTATGAAAAATATAAAATTTTAGCTTTTACTCTAGAAAAGTTCTATTTACTTTACTTTTTTAAGTTAAAGTGGCTTTGCAAATAGAAATAGATTTATTGATAAAAATTGCTTTTTGATTGACCAGTTTAAAACAAGATGTACTTTTTATAATGAAACCATTTATTTCTATGAGTTGCTATACTTACAGCTTGTTCCTTTTTCTCAATATTGAAAAAAAAAAAAATAAATAAATACAATCATTAATTTTAACCATTAAACTTTATTAATATTAAGGACTTTTTCCTCCTTTTTTTTTCTCTATTTATATCAATGTAAAAAAGAAATTTATTAAATGATAATGGTATAAAAGAATGTTGCGATCATTGATATTCATGGCTACAGTTTTCCTTATTGAAGTTCATGTTTGAAGTTGTGTTTTTTTTTTTTTGTTTTTTTTTAATTATTTAAAAAATTTGTTTTGGGTTAGGATTATTTTAAAGTATTTAAAATTTGATTTTTAAATGTTCTGAGTTTTGTCTGTTATCTTGTAAAATTTGTTAATGTATTTGAAATTTAAAATATATTTTTAGAAAGAAAATTTTATCTGAAATATGATATTTTTCAGTATTACAACTTAAAAAAAGTTAGTGCTTTTTTTTTTTTTTTTTTTCTCACTTATCTGCAGACATCATTTACTGTTTATAGAATTGTTATTTTGGAGAACCCTTTTAAAAGACAACTATGCTTTATCTTTTGCAGGGCTAAAATAGTAAAAATATCTTTCAAGAGAAAACAGTTTTTCATCCAGCTACGTCGAGAGGTGGTAAGTCAGGTTGATATTTATGAAGGAGGATTTAAAAAAACAACAACTTTATATCTATTGTTATTTGTCTACTGTATGCTATTGTCTCTTTCTTGTGCAAAAATATTGTGTAGATAACTTGTTCTTTTGTCAACCAGAATGTCCACTTTGCAATGTCAGATTGTATTGTTCATAAGTATCTGTATGTATTTTTTCTTCTGATAGTGTTTCACTATCTCATATTCTAAGATTTTATACAGTTATTTGAGTATTTAAATTTGTGTGTGTGTGTGTGTATATATATATATATATATATATATATATATATATATATATATATATATTGTAAAGATCAAAAGATCAGTGTCGAGATTAATCATGTTTTTCAAATACAAAACTATTCTTATCTTACTTTAGATGGGTTATATTAATTTTCCTATATGAAATTCAAATGAACATTTTTTTTAATCTTTAGTGATTTTCCATTCAACTTAGATTCTGTACAGGATTTATTCATATTTTCCTTATAAAGAGCAAGTAAAAATGGTTCCTATTTCTTCATACAGAACAGCTGAAAAAAAGATATACAAACACATGCACAGATAACCAGAATTCAATTTCAAATATAGAAAGATAATTTTACCATATAAAGACTCTGCATATTAGTTGTCTAAATTTCTGAGACAAAGCTTGATGATTTTAAACATTGTGGAAATAACGATAAACATGAAGACAATAGTCCGAAAACCCTTAATGATTAAGACTCTGCAATTTTATAATTATTGTAGCAGCTAAGTGATTTGGAACAGCATGAAACCAGAAATTCAATCAAATAATAATGCAGTTATAATAAAACTAATTTCAACAAGGTCAGTATCTAACAACCTTGTTATGTTTTTAGAAGAGATTAATGTCTCTTTATAAACTTTATAGTCTTGTGTATCCAAGCATAATCCATTTATATAGTTTGTTTTTGTCTGTACCATTATTTTCCAGTATTAAAATATTTTATGCATTCTTTCAGTAAATTCTGCATGTTACATGTAAAATGCACTTTAGAATATCAAAATATCATAATTTATGTTAGCACATAATTGTCTATAATATTTTTCTTTTACTTTCATACAATTTTAATGTTCTGTAAGTTGTTGTTTAAATCAATATCTCTTTTTTTTTTTTTTTTTTATTTAATATGTTAAGAAAGCCAAAAGTCTTTTTAGGTCAGCTGTTTTTTATTTGCTATTTTTCAAAATGTGATCAGCTTGTTAAAATTTTTTTAAGTCAACAGCCTTTCAATGGATTTTGTTTTTATTTTATATACTGTATAAGATTTTTTAATGATTCCTTTTGTCTAATTTACTCACCAGTCATCAATTAACTGTTACACATGTTTATGGTAACCTGGAATTAAAGCTGTCAGTTTTTACTAATTTAAACTCTTAGTTTATCTAAATCAGTTAACAAGTACCTTTTTGATTTAGTAAACTTTAACAAGATTCAGAGTATTCTGGAAAAAAAAGGATATAAAAATCATTTTTATAAGTTTTTACTAAAATCTACTTGTCCCACATGTACAGTTATTGCTAAAAGTTGTCAGTGAAGAACTTTTGGGTCATATTTTTTCATTGATGTTTGTAAAGTAATATCTCTAAACTATCTTTCCTTGTGTATAATATTATGCTAATCCTCTCTATTAATATTATATATATTTATATTTTATTCATTTGATGAGGTTGCTTAGACTGACAAAGACCAATTTGTAATTATATTCAGTTGTACAAAAATTTGAAGACCAGATTGCTATATATTCTAACTTTTATTTATAAAATCATATGCTGTTATAAATGTACATTTAACTATCATTATAAATAAATTCATACCAAACTCTTTCAATTAAAATGATAGCTATATTTCAATAATAATGATTTGTTGTATATAAATGTTTATTTACCAATACATGAAGAAACATTTAGTAATCTGTTACTGTTAAAGTGAGTTAGGGCTTCACTGATTAGCCAACCATTATGGCTTAGTGCTGTTCTAAATTATTTTTAGTACATACATATAAGGAACCTCGGGTGGTGTAATGGTTAACAAGCTAGACTTGCAAACCTTCACAAGTGAGTTCAAGTTTCATTGGGTGTCCATTCATATGGCTTTGTGCCATATCTAAGCAAAAAAACTTAGTAAATTACTATTCTTAGTACATACCGATGTGTTGGATGTTTGCTCTTACATGATTTTTAACAAGTTCATCTTGCAGACCAATTAGCTAGTATAATAAATTTGACTCTTACTGGGTTCTCCGTACATTGTGTTTTTACTGTAATGACACCCTTGCTTCATAGTGTTCAAACCTCACTAAGTGCTTCACTATTATATTTTTTGACAAGTAAATGGGTGTTTTGTCATGGAGTAATAGGAAGCTATTCTTACAGATAATTATCACTATACCAAAGTTCACTAAATGTTTGACACTTGTAAGTTAAGCATAGTAAATATCTATTTACCAGTTTGTTTTGAAATAAGTCAATTATGTTTATATATCATAATAAAAGAACAACAAGCAGTCTTGAAGGTTGTAATTAGGCTACAATTGCTTTGGATTTATAGAGTATGTCATCCAACTTGTGTGAACATGTGTCTAATTCTTAATTATATACAAACCTCATACTGAAGCAATCAGAGAAACAAGACAGTTTTTCACTAAGTTTTAATATAGGCTATTGGTCTAATGAGTAGAGTGTTCGCCAATGGTCCAGGAGACCGGGGTTCAATCCCAGGTCGAGTCATACCAAAGACCCAATGGTACTTGATGCCACCTTGCTTAGCACTCGCACTATAAGGTGAGGATCAAGAGTGTAGTAGCTATTGAAAAGGGAGCCTTCAAGTCGTCCTCGACTAAGATTGCCAGCTTTACTTGCTTTTTACTTATATATCAATGTACTTGTTCAAGCAATGCTTAAGATCTGCAATTCCATCGTGGAAGAAGGTAGTATCCTGGTCTTCCAAAAACTCCTTCACAGCACCTGTGACCTCAACATTGTTTCCAAAATGGTGATGTTGTGGGTGGAATTTGAGTTAAAGAAAGAGGAAGGAGTCACATTGAACTTAGTCTGGTGAGTAAGGGAGTTGGGACAGCGATATAAAGCCTCTGCTGGCTGCTTCAGCTACTGAAACCTAAGCAGCATAAATAAGCATGTTATCCTGGAGCAAAAGTACACCTGCCCTCAGCTTCCCTCTGCATTTTGACTTGATTACTTTGTTCAGTTGTCTTAATTCTTATCTATGGTACTATGCATTAATACTTTTCCCCTTTTCCAAGTAGTCTATTATGATTACACCTTCAGAATCCAAAAAAACAGAAGCCATCACCTTGTCAACAGATGCTCGAACTTCTTTGTGAGTGGAGAACCAGAGAATTTCCACTGTTTCCTTTGATTCAAGTTCAAAATGTTGAATCTAGGTTTCATCTTGATTTGCTAATCTGCTGTGGAAATTCTTAAGGTTAGCCTGAAAGTGAGTCAGAAGTGTCTTGGAAGTGTTAATCCCTTTTCACCTTGTGCACTGGCACCAGCATTCTTGGAACCCATTTTGTAGACAACTTGCTCATTCCCAAGATTTCAGTTAAAAAAGTGTGACCAGACCAGAATTAATGTCTATGGACTTATCTATTTGCAGGACAGTAAGATGTCTGACATCTAATACCATATGTTGAATGACATCAACTTGTTCATCAGTGATTGAGTTTTTCAGATGACCTGACCAAGGGTCATCTACTGTGCTGTCCCTGCCTTAGGGGTATCTGTGGATGTCATACCTTTCTTTTGCAGATACTTTATGACTGGCCAGGTTTTAGATTTGTCTCACACCTCTCATGTTTTTATGGGCCACACTTACATAGAAATTAAGACATAAATCTGAATTAGTTTTTCTAGTTATAAGAAGTGGTAGTGTGTCGCCATAACAAAAATATTCGGATATGTCTCTTCTTTCTGGGTGAGGCTTAGAACTTTTTGTATGACTCTCATAGGTATTTCATTATTATTTAGACATACTTAAGAAAAATAAAAAATAATCTGTTCTTATGAGTATTGTTTATCTTTTTCCATGTTTTTTATTTATATTATGTATACTTTCAGAATGACACCGTTGAAAACTTGATTGGTTTCAATATGGTCAGTTATCGCTCATGCAAGAACTTATGGAAGTCATGTGTAGAGCATCATACATTTTTCCGGCTCCATGCACCCAATCCTCCTACTAAAAAAATTTTTTCTTTAGGTTCCAAGTTCCGATACAGGTAAGACTTAACAGCTTTATAATAACAACATAATAATTGTATAAGTATTGAAACAAATACAATTTAAACTCGATAAAAAAGAAACAAATCAAGATTTTTATTGAATTAAATCAAAATGAAATGAGATTAAGAACAATTATTACTTTGGTTTTCTTTTTTCTTTTTTTTCTCTCTCTCTCTCTCTCTCTCTCTCTCTCTCTCTCTCTCTCAAGTGGTTGATGTTCAAGAGATTTTACTTATACTGGAAATTGAACCCTATATTTTAAGATCACTAAATTGATTCTAATACAACTAAGTTTCCACGGAAGTCAATTTCTTGTTTTAATTTTATATCTTGAAATAATATGGTTACCGTCTGTTTAACACTACACAGAAAATTGATTTTTTTTTTTTTGAAGAATGTATCATCTGTGATGTGTCTTCATGTTTGCTATTCTTTGAAGTTACTTTCATTCATGCAAAAAAGATTTTATATCAAAGATATTTATCTTGGAAACTAGGATTACATTTTCTACTTACTTTTTAGAATTTTAATTCTGTAATCAAATAAGAGTATATTTGCTGATTTAAATTATTTGTATACCAATTATTATTTGTGAAGGTAGGATTGGTAGTTATTACAACATTTTAGAGTTGCTGGGACAATTTTTGAACTAGTAAATACCGTAGAGATTAAACTTGGCTAATTGTTACAAGTGCATGTGTATATATATATATATATATATATATATATATATATATATATGTGTGTGTGTATATATATATATATAATGTATATTTAGGCAGCATTTCTTCGTTAATGCAAATTTCATTAAACATAATAGACATTTTATGTCTACATATTTTCTTTTGGATCCGTTCGAATTCCCGTATTACTTTTATTGTATTCTGGAGGAATTGATTTATGTATTGTCCATAGTTGCATGTATCCCTATTACTTTCTGCCCGACTTTGGGCCATCATCAGGGGAGGATCTACTACAAAAGTGATGTAACTTTTGTTTTAGCATATTACTACTGTGTAAGGGCGTCTTTGCCGTTGAAGGTTTTGGCGTTTGTTTTTGAATGTGATTCTATATTTAGTGCCAGTAGCTAAAGACATTTAAGTACATTAGCACTGGTTTGATAATTAATTCTATTGAGTGTTGGTTGCAGGTTTCTGATATGTAATGCTTCGAGAATCTGAAGTTTTTGTTTATTATTTTGATGTTCTAATATTGTTGTGTTGTCGGTGAGAATTTTCCATAGTTGTGTTGTTGGGCATGAATATATATATATATATGTACGAGGATCATTAAATAAGTTTCCAGACTTTTCATATGGCCACATTTATTGATAGTACACACATGAAACTCTAGTCCCCTTTGAAGTAATCTCCTCCGGCTGCAATGCACTTGTTGTACCATTCCAACAACTTCTGGAAGGCCCCATGCAAGTCCTCTTCTGTGAGCGTGTCAATGACCTTCGTCACAGCCTCTTTCATCTCCTCAATTGTCTCATAACAACAGCCTCTGAGCTTAGGGAATAAGCAAAAGTCACAGGGAGCAAGGTCTGGACTATAGGGAGAGTGACGAACTGTGTTGATGCCCATCTTGGTAAAATAGTCTGTGAGAAGGATGGAGTTGTGGACTGGTGCATTGTCCTGCTGGAAATGCCACTGACCCGATTTGAAGAGTGCTGGCCTCTTTCGACGGAATCTCTTCCTGAACTCCCTTAAAACCTCAACATAGTAACCCTAACCCTTTGGCCAATCAACTGTGGTGTATTGACTTCCTTACTCCTCCCACACCTCTCATCGCCCCTTACAGACTCCCTGCCTTCCTTGAATCTTTTATGCCACTCAGAAACTGATGCTTGATTATGCAAGATGGTCGAAAAGTAGTCTGAAGCATTCCTTACGTTTCTGTGGCATTTTTTCCAAGTTTAAAACAATTTTATTGCATATCGTTCTTCTAAAGTGTCAGATTGCATTTTTGAAATTGACCAGCTGTGACAATCAGGCTTTCATAGGGTGTATTCCAATTGCTGCTGTAGCTGTTCATTTGAAGCTGAAATCATAAAAATTAGTCAGTCATCTCATAAGATGTATAGCAATAACATACAGAATTTTCAAGAGTCTACAACAATTTTAAATGTGTGTACAAAAAAGTCTGGAAACTTATTGAATGCACCACGTATATGTGCACACACATACAAAGTGTTGGTCTAGTCTAGCTTAACGAAAATCATTAGTTGCTGCAAGTGGTTTTTAAGATTAAAATGTGTCTAATTATTAATTCTGATTTTATTTTCACTACTATTAGCAAAAAAGATCATGTAGAAGAAAGAAATAAACTTTCCAGATTAAGATAAATAAAAGTTATACCCATTTACTGAGTTAAAAGTTTATAAACTTTGTATGTAAATTTATAAGGTATATGGTATGTGTCTATGTGTGCATGTGAATATTTAAGATATATTGATAGGCATGTCTCTGAAAATATGTATATGGATGTGTGTATAAGGTATATAAAATGTTTAAAATTTCTTAGATACAATGGATTGAAAGAGGATACAGTCATTAATTGTCAAATTTACACTTCCTTTAGCTTCATGAATTAAATTTATTTCAATTCTATCCTCTCACATATCCTCATAATTACTATATTTTTATATATATAATCTTATTACTTAAAAAATTTTAATAGTCGTAATGTTATACATATGTTCGATATTAATGATTTATACCCAATTTAATTACATATGTTCTGTTTGTTTTCTTTCCTTTCTTCTTTATTTCTTCTTTTCCTTTTTTCTTGAAAATTCTGACAATGCTTTTATCATCTTTCAATCTGTTGTATCTCTAAGAAATTTGACATATTTTAAATATCATTGCCTGTGCCAATCATGTAATAGTTTTCAAAAAATGCACACTGACTAAATAGTTATGAGTCTTTCTCTATATACTTTCTCTTCTTCTGTTATTTTAATAAAAAGATGCATTATTGTTCAAGCAACAATTTTTCCCCATCATAAAGTGTAACATAATGGCTGAGGGATTTCGGTTTCATGCCTTTGGGTTTAGTTCGGCTGAGAACCTTTCGGCTCAGCACATGGGTTAGTTAGGTGCAACATTAACACAGGTGTTCATGCGCTCGTGGGCATGGCAGACGTGTCACTCAGAGATGTCACAATAGCCCGAGATAGGAAACGGGGGCTAGCGAGTGCGAATGATGTCACGTACCGGAAGCGCGCGGAGGATTTTGGGAATTTGAAGAAAGTTAGTAGAGTTGAGAAGACGGTTGGCTTTCGCTTGCTCGCTGAAGCCAGGCCAAGAGGCCTTGGGCAGGTGTCGCATGAGATGGGGGGGGGCAGATGAAAAAAGCCAGAATAGAAAGAATGTGTATCTCTCTTCCTCATGTCGAAACCTTTAACTCAAAGGTAATAAAAGGTTTCGTACCTGAACTGAGAAGTCATTACGTGTTTTTCGAATTTCGAGATTCCTATGTTCTATCTTTATGGACATTTGATGTACGTTTCACGTAGCCATATCTGGCTATGGTACAAAAGTCCTGATGATGGTTTAATAAAACTGAAACGTTTTAACATTAATTTTTACCATCTTAATAAATTCATCACATTTGGAATAATTTGTTTTTCTATTTTCTTCATACTGTCAGATTTATTTCCATTATTTACTTCTATATGGGTGTGTGTGTATAAAGAATATGTATATGGATGTGTGGCGGCTGATGAGGCTAGGGTATCGCACGTGCTTCCACACGTTGTATGATGAAAAAAAAAAAAAAAAAATGTGTGTGTGTGTATAAAGAATATGTATATGGATGTGTGTGTATAAGGAATATGGATGTGTATGTATAAAGAATATGTATATGGATGTGTATGTATAAAGAATATGTATATAGATGTGCCTGTATAAAGAATATGTATATAGATGTGTGTGTATAAGGTATATGTATATGGATGTGTGTGTATAAGGTATATGTATATGGATGTGTGTGTATGTGTGTATATGGATGCATATTAGATGTGTTCAAAAGTCCTAGCATTTTCGTTTTTGTAATTTTAATATTTTTAATGAAATTTAATTAGTGATAATTAGTATTTATATTTATTAATCACTAAAATATTTTCCTTAATTTTCTATACTCTTATGCCAGTGTTTTTGGAAGTTTAGAATTTTTTGAGTTCCATCTTGAAAATAATTTTGACTTTGATAGAATAATTAATGTAATTTTGAACATTGAAGATATAAAATGTTGATTAAGAAACAATCTATCAAACATTGAAGCCATTAATATCTATGACTACAGTAAGGGAGGCAATCAACATTCCCCTTTTTTTCATGTCATCCATGTGTTTATAAATTTTATGTACAGCATATATTTATTCACAAAACAAACAACTGATTTTCCTTGATTTAATTGAAGTAAACTGCCTATGAATAGGGCAGATGTTTCCTTCGTTTTCAGTAAGTAATATCAAGTAACATCTCTGAGAGGCACTATCTAGAAGTCTTTTGAAAGAGACCTCAGAGAATGTCAATATAGTGGATTTTTCTAAAATATTGAGTTATCAACTTTGAAGCAAATTGCTCACAATTTCAATTCTTTCATAGAATTGTGTTTGCCAATTTTCAAGGGTTTTTGAAACTAGACATTTATTTTCTTGAATGTCAACAACTTATACTGTTTCATTTTCAAAATAACTTGGTTTCCCTCTAGATATATCTGAAACGTTAGTATCCTTTAAGCTGTTACTTAATCAGCAACCCTTAAATGCCATGTTCAATCATTTAAATTGCAATTCAGAGTAATTGTCTGCTGGCCATCTTTTTCTTTCTTAGACTCTAGTTATTGTCTACTTCTTTCTAGATATTTTATGGGATCCCTCATACATTAACTAAGTTAAATAAATATCTTTATTCAACTAACTGACATGAACTTCAAAGTATTTGAAGACAGACTTCTTGTTCTACACTGCTGATCTTGAAGGTTTTTCTAAGTTTTTTTTTTTTTTATCACTGAATACTTGAACAGATCCATTCCAGTCCAAAAGGAATTGTTCACATGAGAAAATATAATACCATGCAGATGTCCATCATTATCATAGAAGAAAATAGCTTTAGATATTTTCTTGTTTATAAGGAAATCAACTCCTCCAAAATATGTAAATACCACATTCTAACTGCTTTTTTGAGACCATATACACATTTTCTTAGCTGCCAGATTTTGTCTTATAAGTATATTTAGATTGAATTTTTCTCCTTGCAAGTGTTCTTCCTTTGGATGTCAAAGAAACTGATTCTCCACCAAAAAGATTGGGAATCAATTCCTTAGATTATTCTAAGATTCATTTTTGATTGGGATAAAGAGCCTCTTCTGATACATATATCTTCAAAACTCCAAGTTACTAATCTAGCTTTTGTTTTACCATTCGTTTTTGTGACTACCTATCCCACTGAGATCAGTTTTTGGTCAATATCTTCATCTTCATTATATACATTGTAATCCTTCCATTTCTTAATCTATTTAAACATGGCATCCAATGTTCTTAGAGAATGTGAGTGAACAATCAAATTCTTTCTACCCTTTAACATTTTCCCTCCAGTCATGATTTTGGTTGGTTGGTTGGGTTTTATGGCATATCAACCTTTTGTAGGTTATTTAATGCCAAATCCATTTTTATGTAAATCAGTTCTATTTCAAACAATTCAGTTTAGCATGAGTACACAGTTTAATTGTCAAAAGCATTACTATTTCAAACTACTCAAGCAGTTATATATAATAATTCAGTTTAGTTGGTTGGGTTTTATGGCATATCAACCTTTGTAGGTTATTTAACGCCAAATCCATTTTTATGTAAATAATCAGTTCTATTTCAAACAATTCAGTTTAACAAGAGTACACAGTTTAATTGTCAAAAACGTTTCTATTTCAAACTATTCAAACAATAATATATAACAATTCAGTTTAGTGTAAGTACAGTTTCAATGTCA
The DNA here is from genome assembly GCA_963585895.1 of Sepioteuthis lessoniana. Taxonomy (NCBI): domain Eukaryota; kingdom Metazoa; phylum Mollusca; class Cephalopoda; order Myopsida; family Loliginidae; genus Sepioteuthis; species Sepioteuthis lessoniana. The sequence goes on along the minus strand of CAUZXS010000088.1, from coordinate 62,076 downwards.
AAAACAGTTCTATTTCAAATAATCCAGTTTAGCATAAGCACAAAGTTTAAATGTAAGTACGATTTAATTGTCAAAAACATTTCTATTTCAAGCTATTCAGTTCAATCAAACAATTCAGTTTAGCATAAGTATGCCGTTAGTTCTATTTAACCCATAGGTAGGGCCCTATCAGGTGCTACCATGCCAGGCCAGAGTGTACCTGGGGGCAATAGCAATGAAGGGGTGCTCTATATTCCCCAAATCCCCAGCATTACTGGGACCTCACCATCAGACTGTTTAGTGTCATATCCAGGACACTCATTGATGGAGGGGTCTTACCCCTCTGCAGAGGTGCAGTCAGTGTATTCTACAGCCCCAGCCGACTCGGCAAAGTTAAGATTTTATCAGAATTTTTGTCATAACATTTACCATTCTACATTTTTGTCTGTTGTTTTTCCTGCCTAAGAAATTATAGTTTATTCAACTCAATTTATTGTTCTGACTAAAATGAATTACTTTTTTTTGTTTGCTGTTTCTTAAATAGTTTTAATCAAAATTTGTTCATCTTCATCACAATTAATAGAATCTTGAAAAGTGTGTTCACATGTTACATTAGTTTGCTTAGAGATATGTGTTTCATTCATCTCTGAAGCGGTGGGGTGTCCTCGTGGAGTAATGGTTAAAGCGATGGACTGCAGAATCATAGTAAGCAAGTTCGTACTCCAGTCGCGCTATTACATTCACTTTCAGACAAATACCCTTGAGAAAGGTATGAACCCCCTTATCCTCTCAGCTATGGGTTAAATAGTACCATTACTGTTCTTCAAGGAGAATAGCTTTGGCATTAAATAACCTACAAAGGTTGATATGCCATTAAACAAAGCAACAAACAAACTCCAGTCGTGCTATTACGTTCACTTTCGGGCAAATACCCTTGGGAAAGGTATGAACCCCTTACCCTTCCAGCTATGGGTTAAATAGTACCACTACTGTTCTTCTAGGAGAATAGCTTTGGCATTAAATAACCTACAAAGGTTGATATGCTGTTAAACAAAGAAACCAAACCAAACCATCTCAGAATATTCATCAACACTATCTTCATCATTGATTATTTCTTCAGCCCTTGAATTTGAAAATGTTTCCTTCATACTTAGTAGATACTCAGCATATGTGTCAGTTTCCAACATGAATTCAGTGTTCTTATGTATTAGACAGTTTGAGTCAATTCTCATGTAGACTCACCCATGTTTCATCATCATTGTTTGACTGTCATTTTCTAGATCCCTTCCATACTTCCAACAAGATCCCTTCCATACTGCCATTCCTTCTCTTTTCTAATAGACTGAATCACCATTATATATGTACTTACCCAACCACTCCACCACACGCAAGATATAATGCGAGGTCAGTTTTTAAATAGAGTAAAGTTAATTAGAATTCAAAGTTTTCCTTCTAAACTGGTTGCCTTACCAAGGCTTCAAAGCTCAGTCTGCCCTACTGTTTACTGATAGTTCATGGGGGAGAGAGAAAAGATGTGTCAAATGCAAACAGCTTCATCCAGGATTTGAACTTTGGTTACTAAATTCATTTTCTATGGCAATAAACATTATGCTAAGTGTACCTGACATGAATCACCATTACGTAATATTAATGGAGTTTCTTGTTTTTGCTCTCTTAATGTATTTTGAATTCATTCATTGGATTCTGCTGAAATAAAAGCTTGACAAACTGAAGGAAGTGCTTTTGGATTGCCTAGAAGAATTTTGGATTTCAGTATGTTGTCAAGAGCCAGCAAATTATCCTGGAGAACAGCCAAGAAATTGGGATTCTTGTCAAACACCACCTGGTTTGGAGAATAATCATATTTACCAACCCCTCCGCTCGGGCAGGATATGACACAAGGTCAATTTTTTAGTGGATTTTAACAGGTTTGAATTTAGAGTATTCCTTCTCCTAGACTAGTTGCCTCACCAAGGCTGAAGAACCCAGTCTGTCCTACTATTTACCCATAGCTGGAGGGAGAACAGTTGGATTCATACCTTTCCCAAGGGTATTAGTGCTATGTGAAATGCAATCAGTCTCGTCCAGGATTTGAACTCATGTCGCCGTGTCCATTTCCTACGACGATAACCATTACACCACGGGCACCTCCTGGTTTGGAGAATAATCATGTACTTTGACTCAAATGTTTTTGGCAAAGACTATCTATGTGAATGCATCATTTAGTGAACATTTTGTGTCTTACTCTGATTTACTCACTATATTCATCAGTATGACATTGTGGCACTTGTTTATACTATTGTTCTAAAGTGATTTGATTGCCATATTGGTTATATGTGTATTCAACTTGTCTCACATCTCTTGAAAAAAATTGTTGGAGAATTCTCTCCTAGTTTTACCTAGTATTCTTTTCAATAGATCAAAAATTCAGAAATACATATGCAATACTGCTGAAATCACAATATCCCTTCTCTTTGACAGAATAATGCATGAGCCACTGAATTTGGTGCCATGACTGATTTATCAAATTCTTTAGACATACAGCTGATTTTGGGGAGGTTCCTTGTATTTTACACATTTCAAATATTTGGGGGAATTGTTTGAAGTATTGTTTTATCATCAATACCACCATTAATCAGAAGTTTCTTTTATTTCAATTTTAATACATAAATTCTTTTCTACTTCATCTGCTTGTTTCATTTTATGAAAGTCAGAGAAATACACATATACCGTTTTTTTTGGTTTTTTTCATTGTTTTAACATGCACTTCTGGAATTTCTGTCAATGGAGACCACATAATATCCTGAAGGCATGAAACTGAGATTTATCTCTCTACCAAACATTAAGACTCTAAATCTAAAAAAAATTCATCACTCTACCTAGAGTTTTCAAAGCAACTTTACAGAAAAGTAGAATAGTAGGTAACAAAGAGGTCATACTTGAAAGTGATATTATCAGTTTCAAGTATGACCTCTTTGTTATGTATATTTACCAAAATTAGTGAAATGTATATCTTGTTATCACCAAAATGAAACTTCCTGTTCCTGTTTTGATAAATATTTTTTTCTTGTACTTTTCATCAAGTTTTCCAACATAGCAGTGTAACCAATTATTATATATTCCTGGTACAACTGCTATTCAATGCAGTAAAACCAATTATTTCAGCAGTTAATTTTTCATGATACATCAAGTTAAGACTTTTTACAGATAAAGTAATGTTCCTTTCCTCCTCATAAAGTGCTTCATCATGAAAATGTGAATTTGAATGATGAAGACAACACTTAGGCCAATAGAAGATTGATTTCCAAATAAAATATTTTATAGTTCTTCCAGCTTCATCACTCTGGTTTTGTCTGCTTCTGTGAATGCTGTGATTGCATCATTATCTCATCTATCACTTGTTTGACAAACACAATCAATTATCATCTAGAAAAACCTCCAAATGATTCTATTCTTTTGTATATAGAGTGTATCTGTTAATTCTTCATTAATGCTTTGAAATAAACTACTATAAATATTCTTCCCTTTTGAAATGTCTTCTAACATTCTAAATTGTACTTTCATCTTTAACTCAACAATTGTTGCTCTAATAAACTATTTTGTTTTTCTCTAAATTAGAGCTTTTCAACAACCTCTATTCCCTGATTTGGTCAGGCAGCTAAATCTTGAAGAACTTTATTGCGTAACCTTACAAAGTTATTAATGTAAATTTTCAAGGACATTTCAGCTGGTCTCGGGTATTTTTCAAATTTAGCAAATGCTAAGTATGTCTTCTGGGATTCATTTTTCAGAAAGAATTTATTCAACCTAGTAATTAGTTTGTCAAGAATTAGTACCATAGAAAACATATTTCAAAAAGCATTCCTTTTTTTACCTAAGGAGTTTTAAGAGTGATATTGCATTCAATTTTTTAATCTTTCTCTGCCACATTTAAAAAACCCTTGAAAATTGGTAAACACACAATCCTATGAAAGAATTGAAATTGTAAACAATTAGTTCCAAAGTTAATAAAAAGGAAGAAATGCCAGCAATCAGTTAATCTGGAAGAACTAGAGAAGCAGTTCTAGAATTATCAATTGAAGACTTAAAAACAGATGATGGTCAATTCTTTCCAAGTTACCAACTTCAAAACTTTTGCTTGGTTTGAGTATTTTTTTTTTGTTTGTTTTTTTAGTTCTATGTAATTGTCAATGTAAATTAAGTTGAACGGATTACTATAAATTGTGGCATACAAGTTGACTTTTAAAGCCTTCCACAAAAGTCAACAAATGGAACAGTACACCAAACAATCAATATACACTCCTTACCAACATAAATTCGAGATTGGTGAACATATTTAATAATAGATCAACACATATTAGTATAAAATAATAAAGCAGTAACACAAATTAACAATTATATCAACACATATCACATATGCCATTTCCAACAGCAAATGTGCTGACTGTAAACACTAACTGGAACATCATAGCACCCAGGCAGCCTGTTAAACAACTAGAGAAAGATATTACAGTTCATGTCTTGATGCAAGTAGTTTGAACTTATAATATGCTTTGCTACATGTTCCCATAGCCTATACTTATGTAAGCCTACAAATAGCCTAATGTAATTCTCTATAGAGCTGATATATGTCAAGCCCAGAATTTTGAGCTAAAAATCTTGAGGTTGACTTAGATGCTCAATTTACAGTCATATGTACAAAAGTTTCTATTTCCAAGTATAAAGTGTACTTGGTATTTGGGTTAATTAACTTCTCTCGAGCTGGTAAAAAAGTATCATATGAAAATACTTAGAAACGGATTACAATGTAGGATTTCAAGTATGACTACAAAACTTTTTTACTGGCTTGAATTTTCTAGATAATACTCTTTCTGTCTATTTTTTTCTTTATGTGTTAATCATGATTTTTTTTATGTTGTGGTACCATGTAAACGTTAACTAAGCAACTGTTTATCAAACGTGGAAGCCATTTATGCCGATCTTATAAAGGGCATATAACTCAGAATGACTACAGCAAGGGAGACAACCAACAAAAAATATCTTTTTTTTTTTTTTACCAAAATGCTATATTGATCAAAACAAATGATGATCTGATGGAGCCAAATCTGATAAATATTTTCCCGGTAATAAGAATTTCCTGTCTCCATGTTGGTTTCTAGGTTGACAAAGTAATGTGTGGACAAGTGGTGTTATGTAGCAATATGACTTTCCAGCTTCCTTGTCTTGTAGAATCCCTTTTATTCAATAGTTCAAAAGTGACAACTGTGACTGTCTGCATTAACAGTTCTGTCAAGCTTCAGCCATTCATAATATGCCTTTTATATTTTACCCAATACAGAACACTAACTTTTTTCCAAAATTCATGTAGAACCTATTTTCCTGCTTTTTCAATCATTAACATGCTTTACAAGTTTTTCAGCCAAGTCCAATATTCAGTAGGTTCATCATCCAAAAGGGTTTGCAAGTCATCATTTTCAAATTGTTATGGTATCATCATCATGTCATGTTGATAGCACAAATTCCTTTGACTCTATCTTGCCATCAGTCCCTATTGTCCATTGGTCTTGGCAGTTTCTCTATACAGCATCCATTGTCCACAAAGAGCTAATGTATGTAAGTCCTTGTTGGTTGGCCAATACTAGTGTGTCCATGTGTACGAATCCATAACAGAATGTTGCTCAAAGTTTGTCTTTGCTTCTTCAGCTGTGTCCAGCATGTCTTGTGTATCGTATTTGGATGGTTTTTGAGATAGGAATTAAATTGCCATACAGCTGCTGTTTTGTGAGAGTGTTACTGCCAGGATTTGTTCAAAACAGCATGTAGCATTCTTGTGCTGTTCTCATCTAATTTTTTTTCCATGTGTTTTGTTAAATTCCGGGTGGTGCATCCACATAGTAGTACTGCCACTGCCACAGCTTTGAAGAAATCTCATTTTATTTTATTGAATAGATCAGAATCATATGATTGATAATCTTCAATAGTAGTCCATGCCTTCTCTATGCATATGTTGGCATCATTTTCAGTAAATGAGATATTGCTACCAAGGAATGTGATCTGGTGTACTAATTTCAGAGGTTTGCCTCTAAAAGTAGAGATGGTTCATTCTTGTTTAAAACGCATGAACTCTGATTTGCATTCACACAGACACCAATGTCTCCTGCGGTTTGCTTCAGGCTATGCAGCAGAGATTCAGCTTGGGCAGGTGTATTTACAAGAAATGCTAGATCATCTGCATAGTCTGCATCTGTCATTGTTTCTGCAGGATATTGTCTGCTTCTTGTCTTTTTTAATGTGAAACCATTTTCTTTTAAAGTTATTCCTGTATTTATTTAGTATATTCCTCTGTTTACAGATGTTAGTCCATGCATTATTGATTAGGTTTTCTAATTGGGTTGACTGAATGCCTGTAAACTCTGAATAAATGTTGTTATCTTTAAGGAATGTAATGTTGGTAATCTCAGAATTAAGGAGGCTTTATTAATAGCTAAGTTACGCTCTCAGATTAACAGTAGGTTAGAATTGAAAACTGAATATATCATTAATTAACATGCACATTCTTTAAATACATATCTATATTCATAAGAAAAAGAGGAAAGGGGAAGAAAAAAAAACCAAAAAACATTTTGATTTTAACCAAATTCTTTCTCAATTTAACAGCAGATTAGAATTTAACATTAAATGGATTATCAGAAAAAAATGAAATTGATTAGGACAACTGAAGTCATCATATCTCTTCCGCATGACTGTTTAAACACTCTATGTGACACCATGTTTAAAACATTCAAAAATTTGAAAATACATACAACACTGAGTTCATATGGAAATCCTCTTGTGTGAGCGTGTCAATGACCTTTGTCACAGCCTCTTTCATCTCCTCAGTTGTCTCATAATGACAGCCTCTGAGCTTAGGGAATAAGCAAAAGTCACAAGGAGCAAGGTCTGGACTATAGGAAGGGTGACGAACTTTCTTGATGCCCATCTTGGTAAAATAGTCTGTGACAAGGATGGAGTTGTAGACTGGTGCATTGTCCTGGTGGAAATGTCACTGACCCGATTTGAAGAGTGCTGGCCTCTTCCGACGGAATCTCTTCCTGAACTCCCTTAAAACCTCAACATAGTAACGCTAACGCTAAGCCTAACCCTAACCCTTTGGCCAATCAACTGTGGTGTATTGACTTTCTTACTCCTCCCACACCTCTCATCATCCCTCACAGATTCCCTGCCTTCCTTGAATCTCTTATGCCACTCAAAAACTGATGCTCGATTCATGCAAGATGGTCAAAAAGCAGTCTGAAGCATTCCATACATTTCTGTGGCATTTTTTCCAAGTTTAAAACACAATTTTATTGTATATCATTCTTCTAAAGTGTCAGATTGCATTTTTGAAATTGACCAGCTGTGACAATCAGGCTTTCGTAGGGTGTATTCCAATTTCTGCTGTATCTGTTCATTTGAACCTGAAATCATAAAAATTGGTCAGTCATCTCACAAAATGTATAGCAATAACATACTGAATTTTCAAGAATCTATGACAATTTTAAATGCCTGTACAAAAAGTCTGGAAACTTAATGAAAGCATCTCGTATGTGTGTGTGTGTGTGTGTGTGTGTGTGTGTGTGTGTATATATATATATATATGTATGTATGTATGTATTTATTTATTTATGTATGTATATATATATATATATATATATATATATATATATATGTATGTAAAAAAATTGAAAAAGCAAAGTAATCAAAATGTGAATGAATTTCTGTTATAGGATTTCAGTTTTAATAAACCATCCCCCACTTACTGATTTTCTACTTTTTAATTTATATACATATCAATTTACAAATGGTTGATTTTTACAATTTAACCATATTTATTTATTTACATATGCTGCATTTGTAAGTTTCCACTTTCTTCTTTTTCCTTTTTCTTCTTGACCCTTTTTCTTCTTTCCTCTTTTTCTTCTTTTTTTTTTCTATCCCTCCATTCTTTTTCTTTTCGCCCTTTCTCCTCTGTCTTATCTTCTTTTCTCTCTCTTTTCTTTTCTTCCCTCTTTTATCTTTCTTTCCCTTTTTTTATCTTTCTTTCTTCTTCTCATTCTTCCATTCTTTTCTTCTTAATCCATTATATCTCTTGATGGTTCCATTTGCTTTACATCATTGCCTTACACAGTCATGATTTTTTTTTTTTTAAGATATGAACGCTGATTTATTGATAAAACAGTAACCCTGCAAATCCTCTGTATATATAATCTCCTCCTTTGTTTTGTATTCCATTAAACATCCATCTGTGATCAAACGACACTTGATAACATTTTTTCTAAGTCCTGATGATGGTTTATTAAAACCAAAACATTATCGTGTCAACTTTCTTTCACATTAAATTCTTCACTTTGGATTACTTTGTTTTTCAATTTTTCTCTATATTATCAGATTCTTTTCCATTATTTACTTCCATGTATGTGCATATATATGTATGTGTATAACTCTGTGTGTGTGTATATATATTTGTGTGTTTGTTCGCAAATGTGTGTGTTTATATATATATATATATATATATTATTATTATTATTATTATTATTATTATTATTATTATTATTTAAACATTTTATAATAATTCAACATGGTTAATCATAATAGTTTCTTCTCAGTGATCTGTTTGCATCATTGCCCAATGTTATGTAATATATATATATATATATATATAATGTGTGTGTGTGTGCATAGATATATATATATATATATATACCTTTCCTTTGAAAATAACTCCTAAGTGGGCCCATGGCCTTCACTGTCACTATCTCAGTTTGCTAGGATATGATAAAATGGTGGGGGCCAGTTCAGCTCACATTTCGCTCCACCTAAAAACTTCAATGTGCAAGTTTAAAGGATACATATGCATCTACAAACCATTTCCAAGCAATTGGACTGGGACAAAAGCAGCAGGTGGAAGATGATACTGGAAGTTACAGTCTCAATCCTGCGTGATATTGGTCATTTGACATTTACCCAGAGACAACAATATCATTTAGCAGCATCCTGAATGACCAAGCAGCCTTCTCTAGAGAAAGTACTCCTTGCTCCACATGGAGAGAAGCCTAGAAAAAGTGGCCTAAACAAAGCTCATTTCCTACATCCCAACTTGGATAACTGTGGTCAATGGGCTTTTTCTCATGCAGTCAAACAACAAGGTACACCTCCAGTTGCAAAGGTGTGAAAGTATCGTATGTGGGAACTTCAGAACTATGCTTGACACAGCTGACAGAGGTAATCTAGAATGTTGTTCCACTTTAATTACACAAGTGCTGTCAAGACTAAATGTTGATATTGCTACTCTAAGTGTAATCCACTTTCCAAAGAAAGGCAGCCTACAAGAGCACGGCATTGGTCAGTCAAATTAGCAGCAGAAAGATGTCTTTCAAGCATGGGCTTTATGGTCAGAAATTCCATTGCATCCAAGCTTTAAACACCTGCCAACAAATTATTCTGACCACATCATCTCTATGTGCCTTCAACTGTGAGTAATCAGCAATGTGCCATGCTCTTCAGTGTGTACTCCCCAATTCTTCAAGCAAATCCTTTTGAAAAGGACAAATTTTTTTCTGATCTATGCAGTTTACAACAAGGCACCTCTGTTGATGATAAGGTCATAATCCTTGATGATTTCAATGCCAGAGTAGGCTAAGATTCTGTGGTCTGGAAGAAAGTGCTTGTTAGTAACTGCAAACACAATAGGTGCTTGCTATTAGAGTTCTACACAAAGCATTAACTTCAAAGCATCAGGAACATTTTCAAGATGAAAAAGAAAACAACATGGATGCATCCTTGGTCAAAACATTGGTACCTCTAGTGTGCCAGTATGACCTGAAAGACATCTTGCATACCAGAGTGATGCTCTGTACAGATGTCACACCAACCATTGTCTCATTTGCTGCAATCTGGAACTCCACTTTAAACCAAAACCATGAAAAGGAGAGGCCCTCAGAAAAAAGTTCACAGTTGGCATTTTCCAATCAGATGAAGGGAAAGCTAACATCCAGGAATCACTTCAGTCAAGGTTTGAGAATGCAAGCATCCCAACAGATTCCTTTCTTGAAACACTTTGGGAAAAACTAGAGACTGGCATTCTGCATCCCTCAAAGAACAACTAAGTGATATCTGGACATCAAGGAAGCTTTTGATGAAAACAATATGGAAATTCAAGACTGCTGGTAAAAAAGATCAACCCATCAGCATCACTTAACTCAGCCATCTTGTTCAGAAAAGAAAGATATGTTCCATTTTGTATACTGTGACCTCCGACACAAGCTTCAAAAGATCAAGGACAAGTGGTAGACCAACTTTGCTGAAAGAACACAACTGTACACAGACACCAGAGCCACCAGGGTCTTTTATGAAGGCTTAAAGGTAGTGTATGGTCCTGCATATCAGGTCTAGAGTCCTATGCAAATGGTCAAATTTCATCACAGACAGGATGTCTATCCAAAGCCATTGGTCAGATCATTTCCTGACCTTTTTTAGTGCTAACCACTCTGTCCAAGAATCAGTGCAGTTTCAGAATCAATAGGAGCATATTTATTCTCTAATAGCTTCTAATGCAAGGAGCAAAACATGGGGCTGTATGTTGATCTAACAAAAGCATTTGGCACAGTGAGAAGAGAAGGAATGTGGTAGATCATTGAATGACTTGGCTGTCCTTCAAAGTTTGGAACATGATCATACCTTAGCACAAAAACCATAGTGGCCAAATAAGATACACCAATGACCTCTCTGAGCCCTTTCTGATCAACAATGCAGTGATACTCGGTTGTTTCCTGGTCCTGACTCTCTTCATCTTCTTCAGTATGATGCTCAAACAGACCACAAAAGATCTTGATGATGGGGACTGAGTCTACATTAGATACTCTCTTGATGGCAGCAAGTTTAATCATCAACGATTACAGGACCATGAAAACACCCTAGTGCAAGTGATCTGAGACCTCTGCTTTGCCAGTGATGCTGCTATTGAAAGAGCTTTGCAACACTTCACTGAGGCTGCCCTACTCTTTGGGCTAGAAGTGAGTTTAAAAAAGGACAGAGAAATTTCACTGATCCGTATCTGCCTTCCACCCTCTCCACATCACCATTGGCAAGACTGAGTTGAAGACAGTCCATCAGTTCACTTACTTGAGATGGAACCCAGTTGAGTAGGGCTGTAAAATACACCAACTGTGTCTTTGCAGAAGGGTAAGACACCAAAACACATTTCTAATGAGTGTCCTGATATGACATTACACTATCTGGTGGCACATCTTCACCTTTGGAGATTTGGACAATGTGGAGTACCCTCATCATAGCCATTGCTCCCAGGTATACTCTGGAAGAGGGACACCTAAGAAGCAATTTAAGAACAACTAGAAAAAATCCTTTGCTGCATATCACATCCACCACTACTGATAGTCCATTAGCTGAGAACTGTGATACCTAGTGTCTCACCACCAACCAGATTGTCTCCTTGTTTGAAAACACCTACACGGCCACTCTCAAGAGCAAAAGAATCAGGAAGAAGAATTGCTACACTATGCCATCAAGTCCTGACCAGACCGTCATCATCTGTGGCTGCTGTAAATGTGCCTGCCTGTTCCGCATCTGCCTTATCAGCCTCGAACATGCCTGCAGTCGGCATAGACAAGCTGCTTCTGAATCTTCATTTCATGGATCAAGGCATGAAAAAAAATGTATATATATTTGTATTTATATGTATGTATAAAGATGTATGTAAGTTGTGACGAGTTTCCACTCGTATTTTTAATTTTTCGAGATATGGACGGAGTCCTATGTTACGTATACAGGGACTACGGATGCGGAGTTGTTTTTTTTCCTTTTCTTTATATACGTATCATACATTTTTTTCATTTAAAAGAAAGCACAACTGTGACAACAGACAAACAAAGAACAAAACGAATACAACAAAAATGTATAGAAATGTGGAGGACAATTTGCTCCCAATTGTGTCTGACTAGGTCCTTCCAATAAGACAAAGTATTTTTTTTTTCTTCTTTCACCGAAGAACAACAGTCTCTCCTCTTCGTCTTTAAGGATATACAGATTTTAACCAAATAGG
>CAUZXS010000088.1:5000-47500 GCA_963585895.1 Sepioteuthis lessoniana | reverse complement strand
CTAACAGTGTGGATGAAGCCCTAGCCCTGCTCTTCCATTTGCCACAATACCAATTATTTCTTTCATCTTAAGGGCTGATTCTGCATTCTATACAGCTATATTATGAAGGCTGGGCGTTCTTCACTTTTTTGATCACTCTGACTTTCTCTAAACTTTGTTTATTACCTCCAAAGATGAAAAAGGTTCATTTCTTTTAGGTTTGAAGACTGGTTTTACTTTTTCTTTAATTTCGAATCTTCAGTTTTTGTGCAACAACCCTAACCCTCAGAAAATACTTGAGGAAATTCGTTCTTTAGGTCAGTTAAAAATTCCTCTATTTGTCAGCATTTCTTTTTTTCTGTAGTGTCTAATTTATTTCAGAAGGAGTTTATAGGTATCTCCCACAAATCAAATATTACTATCCAGTTAATACCGAAGAGACACAAATTATTCCCAGGTACAACATAAACTTTTGAATTATATATTTTTCTACGAAAAAACGCGCTAGCATTAAATTCGCCTTTAAATTTTAATTTATTTCCAGATACGCCTCTACTGACTTTAACTGTGTTCAGTAGTTTTGGTTGACCTATTTTTTCCAGGTTGACTTGTCAATAATTGAAATGTCTAATAAGTATTACACTGTTTGCTTATTAATTTTAATATCAACGTATTTTCTTTTTCCATTATCTTCAATTTCTTTTTTGGATAAAACAATATTTACCTTATTGTTGGCCTTTTGTTGTTGTTTTTTTTTTTGTTTTTTTTTTGACATACTGAAGCTTTGTGGCCTTTCTGCCTGCATTCGAAGTATAGCGTATTTTTAGAATAACGGTCACTTTTTGTGTGATTTTCATCACTGCAAACTTTGCATTGATAATTTTTTCTTTACTTTTGGGGACTCTTTATTGTTTTATCCTTTGTACATGCGAGATTTCTTTTTCCTTGATATGAGTGTTATCACGTTTGACATTGATTAATCTTTGACACTTCAAAGTTACTTATTGTAATGTGATTTCTGTGTCCAGTTCCATGATTGTTAATATTCTGAAATGTATATCCTTGTCTTTGGGTGCAATTAGCCATTGCACGAAAATTAAATGTTTGAAAATGCCCTTTGAAATTTCGTTTATTTTAAACATTTCACATTGATAGTTGACCTTACTGGCATAAGAAACAAAATCTTCATTTTCCTGTTTGATGATATTTAAACACTTATATTGTGTATGGAAGAGGCTATCACATTCGTCGAAAATTCTAGACAACGTTTTAATAGTTTCGTCAAACAAAATTTCTTCTGGTTTTCTCGGTAGTATCAGATTTGTATACTTCGTATTTTCTTGAGAACCCAATTTTTGAAGTAACGATGTAACTTTTTTTTCATTGGATCAAAGTAGACATCTTTTTGAAAAGATCATTTCATATCTCCTAAAGTATGCTGGAAACGTCACGCCGTTGTTGGGGTCATTACAAAGTTTGAAATCCCCTCCGCCAAGAAAATTCTTGATCCTCTTTCTTGCGCTGCTTGATTTGTTAGTAGTTTCTCAAAATTCTCTTGTTGTTTCAATAGTTGGTTTTGCCTTTGCTCTAATTGTTTCTGTGAACTAGTTGTTCACGTTCCTCATGTAACTTTTGTTGTTGCTACATAGACTTACACAAAGACTTTGTGATTTGCACCAACTGCTCCATTTTGTTTAAAAAGGTATTAAATTCTTGAAAGTACCTCAAAATTTTATGTATATATATATGTGTGTGTGTGTGTGTGTGTGTGTGTATTGTTATATCATAAATGATATACAATCACAAGCTATTCTAAGTGGTAAAGAATAGACAATAGATTTGGTAGGTATATCAGAAAGGCAGGTTTATTTGTACAGGTGTACAAATATAACAAGTGGGTTAGTAGTAATATTACCATCTTCGTGAGCTTAGTATTAAGTCCATGCAATGATCGATCATGTGAGTTCCGCACTGAAGACCTATGCTGAGAGTCTTTCATTGAAACTCCTGCGCAGTGATCTGTGTGTACTTAAAATAATGGATATTACTACTACTATTGTTGGGATACCGGGAAAATGGATCATTCCATTATATCATAAATATATATGTATGTATACATATATACTTGTGTGTATATATATATATATATATATGTATGTGTGTGTGTGTGTATATATGTGTGTGTGTGTATATATGTATATATGTGTGTGTGTGTATATATGTATATATGTGTGTGTGTGTGTATATATGTATATATATATGTGTGTGTGTGTATATATATGTATATATGTGTGTGTGTATATATATATGTATATATGTGTGCGTGTGTGTATATATATGTATGTGTGTATGTGTATATATATGTGTGTATATATATATATATATATATATGTATATTTAGGCAGCATTTCTTCGTTAATGCAAATTTCATTAAACATAATAGACATTTTATGTCTACATATTTTCTTTTGGATCCGTTCGAATTCCCGTATTACTTTTATTGTATTCTGGGGGAATTGATTTATGTATTGTCCATAGTTGCATGTATCCCTAGTACTTTCTGCCCGACTTTGGGCCATCATCAGGGGAGGATCTACTACAAAAGTGATGTAACTTTTGTTTTAGCATATTACAACTGTGTAAGGGCGTCTTTGCCGTTGAAGGTTTTTGGCGTTTGTTTTTGAATGTGATTCTATATTTAGTGCCAGTAGCTAAAGACATTTAAGTACATTAGCACTGGTTTGAAAATTAATTCTATTAAGTGTTGGCTGTAGGTTTCTGATATGTAATGCTTCGAGAATCTGAAGTTTTTGTTTATTATTTTGATGTTCTAATATTGTTGTGTTGTCGGTGAGAATTTTTCGTAGCTGTGCCGTTGGGCATGAATGTTTTTTTAAATGCTGAGCTATTGAACTTGTGTCTGAAAGGTGCATTGTCAGTCTCCTCGACAGGGTAGTTGAGGTTAAACCAACATATATATTATTATTATCAGAGATACAATCTCCTAAAGGACATTTAAATTTATATATAATGTTGGTTTTTTGCAAAACTCCAATCGAGGGAGAGGAATTATTTCTAATGACTAGATTCGAGGTTTTAAACTTATTATAATATATAACGAGTTTTATTTTTTTATTAGGATCAGTGGGGAGTATGTTTTTGTGAATCAATGTTTTCAAGATTTTTTCATCGGATTTGTAATTGTAGTGCATTTGGTTACGATAAAAAAGTTTGATATATGTTTGTTGGCTGGATGGAGTAGTACACTGTTCATTTTGTTGGTTAACATTTTTGATAATACGTTTAATTTGTTCATCAACAATGTAGTTAGGAAACCCATTGTTGATGAGAGCCTGTTTTATGTTTTCTACCTCTTTATAAAATATTGTATTGGAGGAGGAGATTAGCTTGGCACGGGATATTAGATTATGAATAATTGCTTTTTTATATCTGAAGGGGCATTCACTTTTAAAGTGGAGGGTACAGGAGTTGTTACTAGAGGGTTTTTTGTAAGTGGAGGTAGTGAAGTTATTATTGTTGTTAGCATCAATAAGAACATCTAAAAAGGAAATTTTATTGTTTTTGTTTATTTCATGAGTAAAGTTAAGGACTGAATTGTTTTGGAAGGTGTCTTGTAGTATGTTGATTTCGTTAATATTATTAGTAAGAATAAGGATGTCATCAACATATCTTAGGTATATTGGAGGTTTTTTTGTGCTATTAAAAATTCTATTTTCGAGATCGGACATGTAGAAATTACTGAAAATTGGGCCTAGGACAGACCCCATAGATACGCCATCAGTCTGAACGTAAATATTTCCAAGATGGTCATAAAATGGAACTTCAGTAGTACATGTTAAGAGTAGTTTTCGAAGTATATTAGAGTTGATATTAAGAGGAGGAAGAGATGGGTTCCATTTTATGACCATCTTGGAAATATTTACGTTCAGACTGATGGCGTATCTATGGGGTCTGTCCTAGGCCCAATTTTCAGTAATTTCTACATGTCCGATCTCGAAAATAGAATTTTTAATAGCACAAAAAAACCTCCAATATACCTAAGATATGTTGATGACATACTTATTCTTACTAATAATATTAACGAAATCAACATACTACAAGACACCTTCCAAAACAATTCAGTCCTTAACTTTACTCATGAAATAAACAAAAACAATAAAATTTCCTTTTTAGATGTTCTTATTGATGCTAACAACAATAATAACTTCACTACCTCCACTTACAAAAAACCCTCTAGTAACAACTCCTGTACCCTCCACTTTAAAAGTGAATGCCCCTTCAGATATAAAAAAGCAATTATTCATAATCTAATATCCCGTGCCAAGCTAATCTCCTCCTCCAATACAATATTTTATAAAGAGGTAGAAAACATAAAACAGGCTCTCATCAACAATGGGTTTCCTAACTACATTGTTGATGAACAAATTAAACGTATTATCAAAAATGTTAACCAACAAAATGAACAGTGTACTACTCCATCCAGCCAACAAACATATATCAAACTTTTTTATCGTAACCAAATGCACTACAATTACAAATCCGATGAAAAAATCTTGAAAACATTGATTCACAAAAACATACTCCCCACTGATCCTAATAAAAAAATAAAACTCGTTATATATTATAATAAGTTTAAAACCTCGAATCTAGTCATTAGAAATAATTCCTCTCCCTCGATTGGAGTTTTGCAAAAAACCAACGTTATATATAAATTTAAATGTCCTTTAGGAGATTGTATCTCTGATAATAATAATATATATGTTGGTTTAACCTCAACTACCCTGTCGAGGAGACTGACAATGCACCTTTCAGACACAAGTTCAATAGCTCAGCATTTAAAAAAACATTCATGCCCAACGGCACAGCTACGAAAAATTCTCACCGACAACACAACAATATTAGAACATCAAAATAATAAACAAAAACTTCAGATTCTCGAAGCATTACATATCAGAAACCTACAGCCAACACTTAATAGAATTAATTTTCAAACCAGTGCTAATGTACTTAAATGTCTTTAGCTACTGGCACTAAATATAGAATCACATTCAAAAACAAACGCCAAAAACCTTCAACGGCAAAGACGCCCTTACACAGTTGTAATATGCTAAAACAAAAGTTACATCACTTTTGTAGTAGATCCTCCCCTGATGATGGCCCAAAGTCGGGCAGAAAGTACTAGGGATACATGCAACTATGGACAATACATAAATCAATTCCCCCAGAATACAATAAAAGTAATACGGGAATTCGAACGGATCCAAAAGAAAATATGTAGACATAAAATGTCTATTATGTTTAATGAAATTTGCATATATATATGTGTATATATATATATGTGTGTGTGTGTGTCTATATATATATGTGTATATATAAATGTGTGTGTGTGTGTGTATATGTGTGTGTATATATATATGTATATATATGTGTGTGTGTATATATATATATATGTGTATGTATATATATATATATATATATATATGTGTGTGTGTGTGTGTGTATATATATATATATATATATATATAAAAACATCATAGGACAAAAGAAAGAAAAAGACAACCCCGTCACACCAGTTGAAAAAAATCAAGAGATATGCAGTCAGTTGGTCAAAAGAAAAATAAAACCCACCATCAACGCTGCAATGCTACAATTACAAGAATGCTCAACACGAGTGGAGCCAATTACAAAATTAACTTAAATCGCAAGTCGGAATTCTCCTACTAAAGTTTCACCTTAACGGATCATCAGGGAGTCTCATACCGACCAATGATAAAGGAGAAAACACCGTTTTTTATATTGACCAAAAACCTATGTAGCTTAAAATTTACATAACAAAAGAAACAAATAAAATGAACAAAAAACCTTACTTTTATTTTAAACCCCCCCCCCCAGAAACCTATCTCTAATTATAAAGCAACCACCCCCTTTTGTGTTTACAACTATTTAAAACCTCCGACCTTTGGTTTAACATATCCCTACTTTTACAAGACGCTATTTCTAATTTTTCCTCCATGCAAAGCAAACAGTCCCTATCTCCTGCCCTATATTTACGGCATTTCTTTATTACTTCCCATCTCAGTATTGGATCTATTCCTTTTTTATCCTTGAGCTCCCACACATAACTAGATAACGTGGTACTATGCCTATACTTCTCGTAGGAGAAACGCGTTTTATGGTTATAGTACCTAGTCTTAAATTCTCCTTGCGTCGACCCAAAATATACCTTTTTATTTCCATCATTACCCGGATCACTATATACTTCCATTTTATACACCACACATTCTTGTTTACATTTACCTTCCAGTGGGCATTTAACCTTATCCCTACAATTACATTTAGCAATCACCTTATTTTTCTCTTTACTTAGTTTAGCTATATTACTCTTATTTATTATGCCATTGATGTTGGGCATGCAACTATAACTTAATTTAACACAATTCTTATTAAATATCTTATGTAGCGGGTTCCCACTGGGGAAATTTCTTTTTAACAACTTAAAGAATTCTTTCCCTAAGTTATTGACTACCTCCATGTTATAGGGGGGATTAAACCATAGGATTTTTCTAGGTCTATTTCTTTTTTGTGTATTCCTTCCCTCTCTATTCTGATATTCTAATTTGATCCTATATCTGTCATTCTTCAGTGCCTCCTCATACTCCTGCTTGCTTCGTTCAAAAATTTCCTTATTAGAGGAGTTATTTGATAACCTATGCTCTATTCCCTTAGGTATGTGTTTAAATACCTGTATTGGGTGGTTGGATCCCCTGTCCACATAACGCAGGTCCTGGTTCTTTTTTCTAAACTGAGATACAGTTCCATTGCATAGGTTTAAAGTAACATCAAGATAATCGGCAATTTTTTGGTCTGTTTGCATATCTAACCTAAATCCAAATTCGTAAACAGCCTATGCAATCTTTTTCTAATACCATCACATTTTTTGGTGTGCTTTTATCCACAATAATCAACCCATCATCACAGTAAAGTCTGTGTCTACTCGGGTCCACAATCTTATTAATGCTATACAATAATACACACCCCACGAGCTCACAAATTCCGGCCCCATCATATGCCCCTATTGGTGTGTCGAAATTCCCACCTTCTTTTTTTATCCATATACTATCCTCATAGTATAGCAATGTTTTACGACAATGCTTAATTATCTCCATCTTGTATAAAGGCATCACCATATTTTCCTTAGCCAAATCTAACGTTCTATCTAATGTCCTTTCGATTATCAATGGGTAAAATTCCCTAATATCATATTTGATAAAGGAACACCTATCATTCTTATCGTATTCCTCAAACCACTCAATACAATCTTTTGTGCTTCACCACTGGTTAATATTTAATGCTATCCTAAGCGAAGCACATATGCACAATTATTTTACTAACCTTACCTATCTGTGTTTTGGCCGGGTTAATAAGCCTACATTCAGGATTAGTCTTGAAATCACTTTTGTGGTCCTTGATCATAATGAAACAATTCTTGGTATTGTATTTTTCCACTCTATCTACAATACCTAATCTATGCGCCAACATTTTTGTCTCGCTATTCAACTCCTTTTCGAGATCTGGTGGTGCTTTCCTATAATGTTTAACCAGCTCCTTAAACATCATTTGCTTATATTTTCCCTTTTCTATTTCATACAAATTGCCCGACTTATCCGACTTTACAAATATGCCGTCGGACTCCTTAATTCTCCTCATATCCTTATACATTTTCTGCTGGATATTATTGCGCATTTTCCTAAACTTTATCTCCTTAACCATTCCTATCATTTCAGCCTCAAACTTATCCCTCTCTTTAATATGGGGAGGGTGCTTCCTAGTTTTAAACTCATATTTCTCCCGTCCCTCCTTTTCAGTACAGTCAATCGCATTGAGAAAAAAATATGCCTTCCATCTCATTTTTTTTAATAAAAGATTCTATTCAACAGAACTAACTTATACTGATGCCTATTAGGTATTGGTATATTTTTATATGAATAATTTATATTCGTCTTCTCCATAGTAACAGGAGCAAAAAAGTGCTCAATGGTAAACCCAGAACTTAAATATTTACTAATCTACTATCTACCAGCATTCACGGTTACCAGAAAAAAAGAAAAAAAAACCCTGCCAGGAACAAGAGATAAAAATATCTCGAATCACCGCCCAGGGGAAAAAGAAAAAATATCATAGGACAAAAAGAAAGAAAAGGCCAACCCCATGACATCAGTTGAAAAAAATCAAGAGATATGCAGTCAGTTGGTCAAAAGAAAAATAAAACCCACCATCAACGCTGCAATGCTACAATTACAAGAGTGCTGAACACAAGTGGAGCCAATTACATATATATATATATATATGTATATATATATATATATATATATATATATATATATATATATATGTGTGTGTGTGTATATATATATATATATATATATATATATATATATATATATACTGCCTATTGACCTTCGACAGAGCTATCATGTTCCAGCTGTGTAAACATAAAGACAACAATATGTGGGTGTAAGTAGATCACGTGGGTTGAAAGCAGGAAGCTAGTTATGTGGGTTGACAACTGGAAACACTTAGGCACTGTAAAATCATATATTCAGACACCCGCAGCAGTAACGCTCAGTTTTGGATACACCATTGGTCAATGAAGAGGTCCGGAGAGCGCCAGCAAAAGGACAGTGAGCCCTCCCTCAAGGCCGAGAAGCAGGAGCTATCAACGAAAATAGAATATTATCAAGAAATATGGAATATTTAAAAAAAATATTCCATATTTCTTGATAATATTCTATTTCTTTTGATAGTGTTCTATTTTTAAATTCATCAGCATCTCAGTTTTATCCAACTCTGTTTTTACATAGTTTTTTATGTTATAAAAAACCTAAAAATTTTCAAAACTCTTTAAAAACTGTGGAAACAGCACTTCGAAAACCTACTAGGAAACCCACCGAAAGTAACACATGAACCAATCACCAGAATAATTTGTAAACAATTGGACATTAAACTAGGACCGTTCACACAAGAAGAACTCGACTCAGTTCTCAGAAAAATTAAAAATAGGAAAGCTGCAGGGCTGGACGAGATTCCCCCAGAAGTATGGAAGACCAGACAATTTGACAACATACTGCTCCGACACTGCAATGCAGTATATAATCAAAATCTGATAGATAGATGGATGAAGGGATGCATCCTCCCCTTCCCTAAAAAGGTGACCTCAGATTAGCCAAAATCTACCGAGGCATAACACTTACATCCATAGCAGCCAAAATCTACAATGCCCTACTACAAAACCGCATAGAACCCAAAATCGACAACATACTTAGGAAAAACCAAAACGGCTTCCGAAGAAATAGATCCACGGCCTCACAAATATTAACCATCCGTAGAATCCTTGAAGATGTACGGGCAAAAAACCTACAAGCGACATTTATATTTATCAACTTTACCAAGGCCTTCGATTCCATTCACAGAGGAAAGATGGAACAAATCCTACTCGCATATGGCCTACCTAAAGAAACCGTAGCAGCAATAACGATTCTCTATAGAAACACTAAAGTAAAAGTACGATCACCAGATGGAGGCGCAGAATGCTTCGACATTGTAGCAGGAGTACTACAAGAGGACACGCTAGCTCCATACCTCTTTATCATTTGTCTAGACTACGTACTTAGAACATCGATTGAGAAAATCAGAGAGAACGGCTTTGAGCTGACAAAGAAAAGAAGCAGAAGGTACCCCGCAAAAACAATTACTGATGCAGACTACGCCGATGACATAGCGATACTGGCAAATACACCCAACCAAGCCAAAACACTACTGCATAGTTTGGAATGAGCAGCCGCAGGCATAGGCCTCTATGTCAATGCACACAAAACGGAATATATGTGCTATAATCAAACGGGTGACATCTCCACTCTAGACGGAACCCCTCTTAAACTAGTAGACAAATTCACTTACCTAGGAAGCAGCGTCACATCAACCAAAAAGGACATCGACATGAGGTTAACGAAAGCATGGACAGCTATCAATAGGCTATCGATTATATGGAAATCAGACCTAACCGATAAAATGAAATGCAGTTTCTTCCAGGCAGTGGTCGCATCGATACTGCTATATGGCTGCACTACATGGACTCTAACAAAACGGCTGGAGAAGCTAGACGGCATTTACACAAGAATGCTGCGAGCAATCTTGAACAAGTCCTGGCGGCAACACCCCACAAGACACCAACTGTACGGCCACCTGCCTCCTATCACGAAAACTATTCAAGTTAGACGAACCAGACATGCAGGACACTGCTGGAGAAGCAGGGACGAACTCATAAGTGATGTACTCTTGTGGACCCCCACACATGGTCATGCAAAAGCAGGACGACCAGCACGAACATACATTCAGCAACTATGTGAGGATATAGGATGTTGTCCAGAAGACATGCCTGAGGCGATGAACGATAGGAAAAAGTGGCGAGAGAGAGTCAGGGATATCCGTGCTACCAGCACGACATGATGATGATGATGACACATGCAAGCAACCTCTGATGATGGCCTATGAAAGATCTGAAAGCACTTGGGACAATTTTGGTAAATTCATCCACCAATTCCAACCTAAAACTAAGACACATATCAGGAAACTTGAAAGGATCTTAATAAAATCATATAGACAAAAATGTGTCTTTATTATTTAATCAAATATTCTTAAATGAAAGACTGCTGTCCAACTACACATATATGTCTTTATATATATATATATATATATATATATATATATATATATAATGTCCGGAGAGTGGCATGATAGTTAGAGTGTTCGCCAATGGCCCGAGAGACCTGGGTTCAATCCCAGGTCGAGTCATATCAAAGACTCAAAAAAATGCTACTTGATTCCTCCTTGCTTAACACTCAGCGTTATAAGGTACAGATCAAGGGTAAAGTGGAGTAATCCAAGGAAAGGAGTAGTGCCCTCCCCTACACCTTGGTGTAGTAGCTATTGAAAAGGGAGCCTTCAGGTCACCCTCGACTAACATCGCCAACTTTACATTATTTTACTTATATATATATACACTTTACTTATATATACATATATATATATATATATATATATGAATGCACACACATGCACACTTACATATGTACATGTGTGTGTGTGTGTTTTAATTTATTCATCAGCATGTCTTCACAATGTTTTCCTCAATGTAGTTATTTACTAATCTAAGCTTAGGTCAGATATGTGATGCCCAGTGAGAATCTGACTCACTAAAAATATTCTCTTAATCCAGATTATTTAACATTACACTATGCTATGCATTCTCCTCAGTGTAAATTGTATGCTTTAAGGCCTGTCCAATGAAGCAATGTACGTAATTAGATAACCTGATTTATGTAAGTGCTTGATTTCAATGTTTTTTACTATGAAAACACAAGAGTAACTAGATTGGGTGTAATGAACAGAAGAGCAATGCAAGGGAATGTTATCAGTATCAACACAAATATGAGCATCAAATTTCACTAGAGTCCTGTTGCCTGTCTATGCAGTCAGAGGTGGTCAGATTAATTTACTGAAGAAGAAACCTTATCCTCAAAAAATACTTTACATCAATGCACAGACAACAGATATTTCAGGAATTAATTCTTTTACCTACTTCTAATTATTAAGCTTTGTTCTGCAAAACTTTATACTATGAAAGCAAAAACAAATACATCATTAAACAGCTTTAGCTGAAAGAAATATGAGGAGAAACGCCCAATAAATTTGACCAGACATTATTTATCTACCATCCACTCACTTCTAATAAGAAAATCAAGCAAGAGAAAAAATAAATAAATATAAAGATTTGCAAGATTTAAGAACAGAAAAAAAAGATTTTTTTTTCTTGTTATTTACATTAAACCTACTTTCTATGAGGAAATATATGGATACCATTTTGTTGTATCCATACATTGACACTGATATTTTTTATATCTATACCTATCAATTTTAGTTGTTATAATCTTACAATCTGATATGACTTACTGTGAATTTTGATCTTGGTAATTGTTACTTTTCATATAGTGAAGCAAGAAAAAGAACATTAAAAAAACAAGAATAAAAAGTACCCTAGAGAAAGAAGAGATCTCATTGAACTTTTCTCATCTTTTTCACTTGGAAGAAAAAGACTTGAAGAAAAGAGATATTTGTAATTTTGTGTTTTTTTATTTGCACATCCTCCATACTGTAACTGAGTTTAAAATGCTACTGTATCCTCTATATTTTTAATTCAGATAGTAAAAACAAATGGCACATTATGAGAAATAGTTATTCTCGTTGTAAAGACATTAGTCTTTACAATAATAATAAGTATTTATAATTTATCTTGATAAACAAATAAGTTTACTGATAAATTAAGTTTTTTAAAAGGAAAGTAAATTGGCCAATGGCACTTTGGGGCCCGTGGCACAGCAGATAGAGGCGTTGAGTCTCTACGGTTCCAGGTGAGCATTGTCACAAGATAGCAATTTCAAATCCTACCTAAGCCGGCCAGAGGTTTACTTGGTCAAAAACGTGGTGCAATAGACAACGACTATGGAAGGCAGTAATTACTGGGGATACGGTTACAAGAGTCAGCATTCCTATCCGAGGTTGCGGTAAAACTCACCTGAAGAAGGCCAGAGGTGAAATTTGGCTGAAACGTAGTGAAAGAAGAAACAACGCAAAAACTACCAAGATGAGGGCAAAAAGTCCGCAATAAATAAAAATAAAAATAAAAATAATTACTTCTCAGACTGAAAGTAAATTGGGTATGAAGGCTGAAATGTCTTCTTTTTCTTTGTATAAATAATTTGTCTGCGTACTCCTGCAAAGTTATTACAAAATATATCATGGTTACACAAAATAAGTTTTAGATAAACACAGAAAATAAGGATGGTTGTAAAATAATCAAATGTGCTTGAAAAAAGGGGATTCTTACTTATTATTTTGGAATTTTTTTTCTCTTGAAAATTTATTTTTTCTCTTTTTTGCTATGTATAAATGTCCTCACAGAGAGAATTACAGAGAATTCTTTTGGATACCAATTATCTTTAAGTATAGAGGAAGAGAAGTATATAATAGGTTGAGTCATTAATAATTTTTGTTTTTGTAAAATATAATTCATCCATGAATCAATCCATAGTATATTCACCATTATTTTGAATTACCTCTTGCTATTTATCAGATAGCTTGTTGATTGCTCTCAAGTGAAATTTAGTTGGTTTTAAGCTTGAGATACTTTTCACAAATGTTTTTACCTCATCTTGAGAAATTTTTTTATCATCCATTTCATTGAGAATGAAAAAGATGGTAATCATTTAATCCAAGGTCTGTTGAATATGGTGGATGGGATAAAACAGACCAGTTTAAATCCAGTATTTTTTGCTGAATGTGGTCTTGCACAATGTTTTTACTGCTTATGAGTGCTGGACATTTTCTTAGAAGATTTGCATGCACACATTGCAGCTGTTTGAGAGTTTGATTGCTATTTAAAAACTCAAAATGAATAATACTGCCATGATCCCACCATATACATTGTGTAACTTTTCTTCCATGAAGCTCACCTTTGGGGTAGGCTGTAGAAATTCAACCTTGTCAGTCCACTGCCTTTTGCTTTGAATATTGTCAAAAAAGACTCATTTTTCATTACCTATAAAAATATTCTCGAGATTGGTTATTTCTTTGCCTTGTAAGAAGATTTGTTGCTATGAATATAGAATCTTCCTTTTTCCTTCTCAGTCCAAATATGGGAAACCTAAAGGCCCAGCTTGCTAACTTTTCCGATCTTTTTCAAGTAGCAGAAGGGTGGGTCAGGATGTGGTCAAGTGCTAATTCTTGAGTACTTTTATGTAGATTGCATTCTGCCAATTCCTTTAAAGCCACTTGATGAAGGTCTTATTAAAGTGTCCTGGTCTAGGTTCATTTTTCAATGACATATAATCAGAAATAAAACTTTAAAAACCAGTTTCCGACTTGGCAGTTAGTAATGACACCTTGGCCATAAAGATTAGAAATTTTCTTTTCTGTTTATGTAGCATTTTTGTTATTTTTAAACTCCTATATAACATGTCAAATATGCACTTTCAGTTCCCCTTTTTTTTTTTTAAGACCATGAGTTCATAGATTAGATTATGATGTGCATTCTTTCACTTGCCCAGTCAGCTGCTTCTCTGCAGAAGGGTAAGACCCCCCACCTACCCAACGAGTGTCCTGGATATGACACTAAACAATCTGATGGTGAGGTTCCAGCAATGCTGGAGCTTTGTGGAATGCGGAGTACCCCTTTATTGCCATCGCTCCCAGGTCCACTCTGACCCGGCGTGGTAGCACCTGATAAGGGTCCTATCTATGGGTTAAATAGAACTAACAGCATACTTATGCTAAACTGAATTGCTTGAAAAGAAATGTTTTTATATTTACCAACCCCTCCGCTCGAGCAGGATATGACACAAGGTCGAGTTTTTAAGCGGAGTTTAACAGGTTTGAATTCAGAGTTTTCCTTCTCCTAGACTAGTTGCCTCAACAAGGCTGAAGAACCTAGTCCGTCCTACTATTTACCCATAGCTGGAGGGAGAATAAGGGGGTTCATACCTTTCCCAAGGGTATTTGCCCGAAAGTGAACATAATAGAGCGACTGGAGTACGAACTCGCGTCCTACGATTCCGCAGCTCATCGCTTTAACCATTACACCACGATAGTTAAACCTTACTTACACTTAAACTGCGTGCTTATGCTAAACTGAATTATTTGAAATAGAACTGTTTTTCGACATTAAAACTGTATTTACACTTAACTCAATTGTTACATATAACTGCTTGAATAGTTTAAATTGAAATGTTTTTGACAATTAAACTGTGTACTTATGCTAAACTGAATTGTTTTAAATAGAACAAATTATTTACATAAAAATGGATTTGGCGTTGGATGACCTGCAAAGGTTGATATGCCTTAAAACCCACCAAACCAAACATTCTTTCAGTACTAAAATAAGAATGACCAATTAAGGCAATCTTTAATCAGGTAATTTCCAATCGCATTTAAAACATTGAAAGTTTGAAAGGCATACTTACAATTTGCTTTTAAAAAACGAAAATTATTTATGACTCAATCCAGTCCTTTCTCCATGAAAGGATGTGACACAAGGTCAATTTTTAAATGGAGTAAAATTTCTTTGAATTCAGTTTTTCTTCTTCTAGACTGGTCGCCTTAACAGAGTTAAAGAAGTAGTGTATCTAGAACTAGAGGGGCACAGTGTCAGGAGTTGCCAAACCATAACAATCTATAAAGAACTAAACAGCTAGCCACATAGCCATAAGAAAGTGCCAGATCTATTTTAGAAGAATATCTAATTTCACTTGAAAGGGGCAGGGAGGGTGATGTAATCAAGTTGCACTATTATGTTCACTTTCAGACTGATACTCTTGGGAAAGGCATGAACCCCTTTATCTTCCCAGCTATGGGTTAAATAGTATCACTATGACTTTGGTGATAAATAACTCATAAAGGTTGATAGGCCATTAAAAAAAGAAACTAAGCAAAACCGATTTCACTTGGGTCCTGCTGCCCTTGTACTATTTGATTAAAGAAGAAAATGTATTCCTTGCTCATTTTTTCTCCAACAAACATTTGAAATAAAGTAGCAACTCAACAGCCAAAATCTGTTTTGATGGTCAACCACTTATTGTTGTAAAAGAACACATTGGCCTTTTTCATAAACTTTTATTGCATTTTGTAGTCCATTTCTGTTTTTCTAGCATTGTTATATGTATGTATGTGAATATAGTTATCAAATGTTTTAATTTTATCTTCACAGTTTTAACAGTTGTAAAATTTCTAAGAAATTAGATATCACATGAGAATGTCTGTAAAAGAAATTTTGTCTATACATTAAAATATTTGTCATATTGAAATGATTTCAGCTAATATACAAAAAATACATAGAATAATACTTGACAATATTTCCAATTTGTTTATTTTTCTTTATTTTATTTACAGTGGCAAGACAGAATACCAAACTCTTGAAGAAAGCAAGAGGCGAGCAAAAATTGAACGATCTTTCTCAAGGTTAGTTACTTATTGGCTTGTTATTTTTAGCAGCACTCACAGCTTGCTTGATGGATGTTTTCCATTCTTTCTATGCACGAATTGATCTAAATGATCCAAATAAACAATAGGAATATCAATATTGGCATTTGTTGAATCAGCAATATAATAATAATTACTTAATTTGTAAATTAAAACCATTTTTCTATTTCATTATTTTATTGACTTTTAAGTTCTGCTGAAAGATATATATGCTTTGGTGTTTTAAACTTTTCACTTTTAAATTTTTTTCACTCTCATTTTGTATTAAGAAATCTTTAAGATATATTGCAATAAAAATGAAGAATCTTTACCTTTTTTTTTTTTTTTTTTTTAAATGAATTTGAACAATTCATCTTTTCAATAACAAAACTGTTAGTTTTGGTGACCAATAAACAATTTGGGATTTTTACTTACATATGAATATTGAGTTAAATCATCTTTCTCCCAAGTACACATTTCTAAAATTCTTGGTGAGGAAGGAGTTTACTTCTAATTGTTTATAAGAATAGAACAATAATCAAACCATCTATGATAGGTGACCTTTTTTGTATGAATGTATTAATTGGTCCTCCTCATTTAACTGGTCTGAAAGAACAATTGTTTTGCTGTATATTATATCAGAATTAGTTTTTAACTCTATTCTCTTATTATTTGAATTTCTCTCTATATATCAACACCTGATTTTTATGAGCCTGATTATGTTAGTTGATGATTTTTGTCTATTTGTGCAACTGATAATAAAGTTCACTAATTTATTCTTTCTTTCTTTTGGAAATAATTTTTTTAATAAATAGCAATTAGTTATAAACCCATCAGAATTTTTATGAAATCTATGTTACATATTAGCTATGATTTTTATATTCAAATTTTCTTAGATAGTTAATCAAAACTTTTCTTTAATCCTCAACATTGTATTTTATATATTTATGGTAAACGAGATCCTGAAAATCATTCCAGGCTATTTTATTTGTACCGGACATTGGCATAATGGTTAGAGTGTTTACCAATGGCCTGGGAGACCTGGGTTCAATCCCAGGTCCAATCATACCAAAGACTCAAAAAATGGTACTTGATACCTCCTTGCTTACTCAGCATTATAAAGTATGGATCCAGGAAAAGGAGTAGCGCCCTCCCCTATACCTTGGTATTGTAGCTATCAAAAAGGGAGACTTCAGGTCACCCCACCCCCCGACTACAGCTGCCAACTTTATTTTATTTGTTGAAATTTGAAACCTACTGAAGTTTTATGATGCACTAGGATAATTATGGCATCTGTATTCTTATTTCACTTAATTTTTAATAACTTGGCTAAATATATTTTTACAGATACAAACATCAATTTTCCAATGAAAGGAAAGAGTTATAATTATCAAGTACAGTTTGCTAGAAGCTATGTGTTGATACAACTTTTATCTTGTCTAAGCACTAATATTCAACATATATATATATATATATATATATATATATATATATATATATATATATATATATATATCTATATCTTAGAAAAAGAAGATAGAAAGGAAAATCAAATTGATATGTTTCACTATAGACATAGTGTTATTCATTCCAAATCTTACCCTATATATATATATATATATAATGTAATCTGATTTCAGATAAAATTTTTCACAGGTTTTGAAAATATGAAAATCAATTTTCTGACAAAGGTAGAAGCAAGCTTTTTAACTTGTTAACAAATAAACAGTCACAATTGTCATAGTTCTTTAACAGACAAATTCCTTGACAGGCAAGAGAATCTATCAATCTTTTTTTTAAATCTGGTTCTCAAAACTTGTCATAAAACTTGATTAATTTCAGTGGTGTTACATTATATTAAACTAGTTATTGCAATTTAAACATTGATGATAGAAACAAATTGCATGCGGAGATAGGAGTAAAATTTGTACCTAATTTTAATAAAAGTTAAAACAAATGAATTACTATTTAGCTTATTTTAGTTTGAAACTTTATGATGATATATCATTGGTATTTTGGAAATGATTGTCTCACTGAAGATTTGTAAACTTTCTTTACTGTTAACTCACACATAAAGTTAAACTTTTCAAACTTTATCAAATTACATTCTACTTCAAAGCGTGTTTCTATATTAATTGAGTTCAAAGTGGAATTTGAGATGTAAAAAGCTTTGAATAACTTAATTTGAAATAAATATTTTACGTTAAGTATGTTTAGTTTGTCTTTCCAACTAATATATGAAATTCCTTTGATTAAATTTGTATTTAATTGAGTCTTGTTTTTAAAGAGGACATTTGTTCTAGCATGTCGCTATTTAATTTTGACTTAAAGTCAAATAGCTACTATCTTAGTTTCAGTAACTTCCTTACTTAATCAAATCCATGAGGATTTTGCTTATAGAAAATATCTTTGATTTCTCTCATAAAAGATTTAAATTTCAATCTTTCTATAATTTTTATATCAGTGTTTTGTAGTACCAATCTAAATTGTAAATCTCCAGCTCAAATGATATGGCATCACTGTGGAAGAGGTAAAGTCTAAATTTCAGATGCGGGCTGAGAGTAAGTTAATCTGTTACCATAATTTGTTTTGAAGAAGGTATTTCTGAAAGCAAAAAATAATTCTTCTTGAAAAAAAATCACCAATTCTAAACACCATAAATGAAAACTTGATTAAATATCTCATTTGAACCGAGAGAAAATCTTTATTCATTTGTAATTTATTCCAGCTTTATCATTTTAAAAAAATTATTTGAAATCAATTAAAATTAACTTGCATAGTGATGTTTTCTAATACAGAAGTGTTTCTCTTGCTATTTTTATCTTGTAAATGCTCAATACAGTGACATTCATAGTTTATATGATTTGTATTTAGTGTAAAACTAACTTGCAGTTTCATCACAACTTCTTCAGTTAGGATTGATAAAACTCAAAATCAAGTTCATTGTTAAATTTAATCCTTCTACAATTTTATAATGCAGTATATACTCCATCAAATATTGGTATGGAATATTTTTAACTTCAATATATTGAGTGTGTACAAAACACATACATACATATAATTCTTTTATTCATCTTTCCTGTATTTTTACTATCTCCAATTCATTAGTTTTTTATTTGCCTAAATTTTTTTGATGAACCTTAATGATTTTTATTATCTAGAGTATTTGGTCTTCATCTTTATTGTTATATTCACAATCATTTGCCCTTGTGGGATGAAGTCAAAATAATTGATAAGGAAGAACATTGGAGAATTAGACATCTTAAAGAATCAGCACGTATGTTGGGCTATAGTGATCTGTTAAGTAGACCAAGTATGAGTACTGGGAACCAATATAAAAAAAATTAGATAAAAAAAGATTTTTTTTTTTTTCAGAAATTGCAATATGAACTAAGTTAAAGAAATTGTACATAATAGTAATAAGTTGTAATTTGTAGTATTGATAAGAATATTAGATTTATAAATCCCAAAAATTCACTGAACTGCCCAACAGGACATATAGCATAACAGATATAGGTGTTTGGTTAATGAACTTCTAAGTGAAATCATCTGGAAGTTGCAGGTTCAATCCTGACTACTGGTAAAAATAACAAGAAATACTTGTACCTAGTTATGGTTAAGAGAATTAGAACAATCTTCCCTCCTGTGGATTAAATTAAAGGTTTGGTTTGAAGTTCTATGTAGACTCCCAAGTTTGACAAGAAACACCTGAAGAAGGCTGAAGTCCAAAATGTGAATATAACAAAGATGACAATAGTCATACTCTAAATGATAAAAGAACCATTAGTTCTTTTACTGATTAACTATACTAAATTCTCTGCCATGCCCACTTGAAATCCTTGCATTTATATAGTAATATTTATATTTATCTTTAATCTGCCATTTACTAGAAAATGTATGTTAGAATGAAACCCTGTCACCATTGGAAGAGTATACAAAGTGAAGTATAATGGATATTTGATTTGATAATTTTGAGTCCTACTTGGTACAAAATATATTGCAATAAGATATTAAATTTAGGATAGTGATTGAAATAGATTATTGATGAATTTTGACTGCAATGATACATATTGATATTTAAAGCAGAAAAATATCTTCCGGGCCCAAAATCATTCTGCAGTTTTAATCTATATAAGATGTAGTAGGAAAATTATACTTATGCTTTAATTTTTAATATATACTACAAGAAAATATTCAACGACCTAATATGGAGAGAAGATATTGAAGAGTACCAAAAGTACGAATGGAAAGAAAATGTATTTTTGTATTGAATATCTACAATTTAGTATTACATGTGTACAAACTGAATTCCATGTTTCCACTTTTAAAGCTGCTATATTAATCCAAACCACTCATTTTTTTTTTTTGTTTTTTGACAATGTCTCCCTATTTTATTTTTTTGACAATGTCTCCCTATTTTATTAGTTCTCTTGTCACTCTTGCTTGTAAAATAATTTGTTTCATTTCATGTTTTGAAATGATGTCTTTTTTTTTTTTTCTTTCTTTTTTTTTTCAATTTTTTTTTTTTTTTTTTTTTTTTTTTTTTTTTCAAATTTTATTCACAATAATGCTGCAGTGCAATTTTTGATTAGCTTTCCCTTTTCTTGAATTCAGAGCTGATGGGATGCCGAAAAGCCCTTCCGAAATCTTCAGGTCTGCTGCTCAGATGTGTGTGTAACTGCGTGATTGTGTAGGACTGTAGTTGATGCACTAGTCTAGACTGACAGGAAACCTAGATGTTGTCAAGTAGTGGCAGGCATGACCCCCATCCCACCAACATTCCTCTCCTACAGTGCTCCCTTCAACTGAACATTACACTGCATGCTATATAAAATGCTATTTCTTCATCAGTAATTATGTTTGTTTTTTTTTTTTAACATCATGGTACTGCTCAAACAATATTGCTTCTTAATTCAAACATATATATCTACCTATCAGAGGGACAATGTACACTTGTGTGAGTGTGTGTGTGTGTGTATGTATGCATGCGTGTGTGTGTGTGCATATATATATATATATAGAGAGAGAGAGAAAGAGATAGATAGATGATTTAGAATATGATTTCAGTATAATATTTTCTATCTACTCACTAAGTTTGCCTGTGGTTTTTGTGTATGTTTGTGTAAGTTGTATCACATTAATTCTTCCACTATTCATCTCTCACCAGTATTACTGTTGTAACCGACTTTTATAATTGGAGAAGAAAAAAAAAAGTTAGTTTGTTCTCACAATGATATCTTGGTTTTTTCTTAGAAGGCTATTATATCTTTTCTTATACTAACATAATAACTCTAATTTCTTATTGTAAAAATATCTTTTGCTAATTATTCTGTTTACAAAGTCTTCAACCAGGTGATTGTTCAATGTAAAGTTGAAGTGAGGAAATATTGTTTACTTGGTTTTTGCTAAACAGGTTTTACATTACAGAACAATCCTTAGATGATTTCGTCTTTATATGAATCTATCTTAGACTTTGTATCAGTTATTGTTTGGTTGATATTAATGATGTATTGTTGTCTCAGATTTTGGATAGATTACTCTACATAAACTTCAGAAATCTTTATATACATTGATACTTATTTGTGACTATCACTTAATGTTTTCATATTAACCATTTTCATTATCAGATGTTTGTAAGTTATATTTAGTGATCTTCCATCTTTATAAACATCATAGTTTGGTCTTGATAATTTTGAGTCACAGTTTTTCTTTCCAATTAAAATATTTAAAGTGTTGGCTTGTTACTTAGTTTTCAACAAACACTGCTTATCAATCCTTTGTCAGAGTGTAAAAATCAAACACCACATTCAAAATATTTTAATTGCTTTTTTTCTTTGTCATACATTTTCACAATTAGTGATGATGTATTTTTGATGATGGGAGTTTTGTAGACGGATCAGGTTATATATTTGTTACTGTTTGTAACTTAAGAAATTGTCACAGTATAGTTTTGGATGTCCTGTCTATGATTAGTAAACAGTATAATTTACCATATTTGTTGAAGTATAATATATCAATCCGGTGATTAGACTAATATTCTAGTTTTTAGCTGAAGTATTTGTGATATTATTAGTAGTTACTAGTTCAGAAGTTCTTATGGAAAACAGCAAGATTGTTGTGTACAGTACATGGTATCTATCATGCTGCATTTACAATGAGAAGGCACTTAATCTACAACACCTAAATCATAATGGTGGCTATATTTTGCAATAAGCTTATTTATCCTGCCTTTTGCCTTCAAAGAAAAACAATATCAGTAAAAATTGTTACAATATTACAGTTTTGCAATTAAAGTTTCCTATGTCTTTGTTTATTGAAACTCTCCATATCCCAGTAATCGACTATATTAGCCTTTAGATTATTATTATTATTATTAAGAAGCAAATAGATCCAATAAATATGAAAAAAACCATTTTCAGGTGATGCCACAGCTACAATTGTGCACACTGACAGGTTTCCTCTCCTCCATCTTTGTAGCCCTACCTTTCTGTCTTAACTCTGAAAATATGTAACTTCTAACCCAGAATGTATATATTTGTACATTTTATGTCTGAAAATAAACTTTGGAAAAATAATGAAGCTGTAATTTTATGAGCACTTCTGCCTTTTGTTATTTGCTCTGCTTATTTCTTAAGATCAAGTTTTTATTATTATACTTCCAACAGGCAGATATGTACAACATTTTTTTTTTATTAACCTTCCTTTATACTCTGTTCACTCTTGAATTTCACCATCCTTGTTGCATCAAAACATTCATCCCAAGGACAACACAACAGAGCCCTGGCTTTCTTCCCATCAACAACCACTATGTGGAATCAGCTCCCAATGTACATACCTTCCACATCAAGATCAACCTCCAAGAGTTTGAGTTAAAACTCAGTCACTTAATGTACATATAACTCTACTCTCTTTCAAATCCTTTTCCAAATTCAAGAGGTTTGTAAAAGGCCATGGGCAC
Organism: Sepioteuthis lessoniana; assembly: GCA_963585895.1. NCBI lineage: Eukaryota > Metazoa > Mollusca > Cephalopoda > Myopsida > Loliginidae > Sepioteuthis > Sepioteuthis lessoniana. Next base: position 24,474 of record CAUZXS010000088.1, on the reverse strand, counting down.
TGCCTATATCTTTGGATGCCCTTCTGTAAATTCAAATATAGTAAAAATAAAAAGTAATTCCTCTTTTATATTCCCATGGAAGCCAGGTTGCACATAAAAGAAAAGAATTGTGTGACCAAATTTCCAAAAAAGCATGCATATACATTCTGTTAGGATCAGAGAAGGGCTTTTTAAATTATTTTTTTCTGAAAAAGTGGGGGGAAGAAAAAAAAACAACTAATTTTTTTTTTTTTTTTTAAAGATAACAGTAAAATAAAAAGGAGAGGAAACTTCAGTATTTATTATCAATAATGATTGACTGATGTATCATTTCAAAATGGTTTATATTTATAGCTGTATAGAGCTTGGCCTGGCTTCTATGATTAGTGCACAACATTTATGATTTTTTTTTATTATAACTTATTACTAACAATAAATATTATTCATATGACTACATGATATTAATCACACATGGATGTGTGCAAGGAGACCTATTAGTTATTAACATTTTCAAGGTTAATGACTATTATGTTATTGTTTATATGGATTTCTAACATCAAAAAGTTTTTGCAACTCAAACTTATATTGGGCATAAACCATTTCTGACAATTACTATTCCTTTTTTTTTTGTTAGTTCCTCTATTGTGTGTTATCATTTTCTATTATATGACTTTTTATGAATATTTAAAGCTGTTATCTACACTAAATATTTACATGCTCATATACATATAAAATGAAAGTAATATTCAGTGCGACTTGTACTATGAAACTGCTTATTTTACAAGTAATTACTTTTGTTAACAATTTTCAAAGGAAACACTCGGCTTTATTTGCCACCACCTCAAATATGGTTATTCAGAAGTTTTATGGAATGATGTATTTTAATTTCTCCCTTCAAATTAGTAAGTTATTAAAGTAATCATCAACTTTTAGGAGAGAAAGTGATTTACTTGGATTAACTATAATTTTATAGTGACTTGTAAAGTATTTAATATGTTCATTTTATATCTGTCTACCTAATGACAAAAATCTGGGTCATTATTTTCAGCATTCATTCAATTGAATAATTAATCAATTTGCTCTTTGAAGCAAAGATAAGGTTTTGCTGTTTTTCATCAACATCTTTTACAAAGAAAATAGTCTTCTTCTAAAGACTTTCGTTGTTTTCCCAAAATAATGTCACTTTTTCTTGTTCATCTAAATATCTTCATGTTTTATTTGCTTTATTTTAGGGCGTTTAAAAATTGTCTCAGTTTGAATAATTCTATAGTATCTTTTTTACAATTTTCAATGACATTGTGATCTTTTGATAAACCAATTTCAGGGAACCACATGGACCAAAATTAAACTTGTTAATGATAATCAAATAAGAATGACTTTACTATTACCTCCATAATATATCGATTTATAGATTCTACACTTAAAATTAAGTTTGACTTATTGTAATTGTTTTATACTTGTCTTAATTAGTTACTTCAAATGTTAAAAAAAATTATCTTATCACTTGAAAAATAGCTTGAAATTTCTCTTTCATTTTAATTTTTGCAAATTTACCTTTCACTTTCACTCAAATTAATTCTGTCACAAAACTTTTCTTTGTCCACACTTTGTGATTCACTAAAAGTAGTAGCATGCTGTTCATTATAACCAATCAGATCGCATGCCTCTTCTTTATATTACCATTTTCATATTTTGGTTTATTCTTGTTAATGATAATCAAGCAATAAATTGAGTTTAAATATACCCTGAATAAATTACTTGGAATTTTCTTGTCATTAAGTGTTTAAGAAAATTGATGGTTGAATTATTCAAGATCTAAAATTTAGTAATTTATTCATTTCCAAAATTATAAGGGTTTCTTGTTATTTAAGAATTCTCTTAGAAAATCTTAATATAATTCACCTGACGTCATTGCTGTCCATGGATGGCTAGAACTATGTCCATCAACTTTTTTGTGTCTAATGGAGCATGTTTTTAATATATAAGTATTTCAAAATTCCTAACTACTTCACTTGTAATTAGGGAGTTAATTTAGAAAGTAAACATAATGCTAAACTAAACCCTTAATTTAACTAAACTGATTTTTTTTTTTTTTTTTTTTTGAGGTGGGGTTAACTAAGTAAACATTTTGGAGAAAATTGCCAGAAACCAATTTTTTTCCCATTACTTTTTTGCTCTAATGGTTAGAGTGTTTGCCAATGGCCCAGGAGACTGGTGTTCAATCCCAGGTCAAGTCATACCTAAGACTAAAAAGATGGTACTTGATACCTACTTGCTTAACACTCAGCATTATAAGGTACAGATAAAGGGTAAGTTGAGCAATTCAGAGAAAGGAGTAGCACCCTCCCTACACCTCGGTGTAGTAGCTATAGAAAAGAAAGCCTTCAGGTTACCCTACTTAATTTACATTTTTAGTACAAGCAATAGTTATCAGAAGGCCATAAATGTTAACCTCTTGATGATATTTATTTACTTAGTCCTCACAAAAGCATAATTTAGTATCATTAATTTAAAATCCTCTGTTTTTTTACTAGTTAAACTAAATGATTAATTATGACAAATGACTAATCAAAGAAAAGCTTCTTTGAATAAGTATTTTATGAAAAGAGATTACTGACATTTTTAGTAATAAGAAATACTTGTATTTTTATGATTTTCCATTAACTGAACTGTTTTTACAGAATATTGAGCATAATGCTCCAATGTTTTTACTGTTGTTGAATCATTTGATCTAATCAGTGAACAAAGAATTAAAGGAACGTTTATGTTAACTGCATCAATTAATAATAATGTTCAAAAGAAGATAATCTGTACCTTCTATAGGAAAAAGGGTAAAGTTAAATTTTATATATTTTTTCTAACTATGAATTAGTAAAGAGTAAATAGTCGTTTACAGTTCATTTTATTGAGTAACTTGGGTTATTTTATTTGTTGCTTTTAAGAGTGACTGAGATAACTATTTTTCTAAGTAAACTTTTTTAAGGCTTTTAATTTAAATGTTTTTTCATATAGTCTTAAGAATGGCTTGTATTACTCACAGACCCTTCAAATATTGATGGACTTTTCTGATATTTATGAATTATTCTCGAATCTTTAAAACGACAACACAAAACTTTTAGCAACTGAATGCAACGTTTATGGCCACTTGTTAATCAGACTTTCCTTTTTCTTCCAACCCTTCTGCAAATATAAAATTTTTTGTTTTCAAATATTGAAGTTGTATACAAAATATTATATGATCATCTTCCTTCTTTTATTGTTCATTTATTAATGAAAGCATTTCTTTTCAAATTTCATTTTTCACTGTGCACTTGCTCAAAAGTATTAACCAATATTTAAATGAAAGAATTCATAATTTGTTTTTTTGATTCATTCGAGAATTAAAATTTACTACTCAGTTGTGAATGAAATCTCATAAGTGGCAAAATATACAATATTTATCTATTCAGAACAAAACAAAAAACAAGAGTTAACATTAACAGCACACATACCTGAGTTTTCCTCATAAACAATGAACTTTGGGGATTCACTAAAATTTGCCATATTTTATATAAATTTGTAAAGAAAAAGAACTGTAAGTGTTCTGTGAATTTTTTTATAAGAAAAAAAAAAGAAATTTGTTCTGCATTACTTTGTTTTAGCTTATAATGATATTACTTGAGTATTTTATTTCAAAATGTCAAAAAGTAACTTATACAAATAATCATAAAACTTCTTGATAAACAGTATTCTTTGTCTTTCTATGTGACACATTCAGTTAGAGATTATTTGGTCCAATTTGAGAAACACTGATATATATTTGATCATTCTATTAAGATGCATCTGGAGTTTGTGATTAAAGTTATGCACATGAAAAAATATTAAAATTAAGACTTTGAGCCTAAAAATGTTTACATTTCTATCAGTTTTGAGGGGGGAAAAATTAAGTTTTTAGTATAAGTTGAGGCAAATCATTTTTGTTTCAATTCATCCTTATTTCCTTAAATTTTATAATGCATGAAAAATTGGAAAGCAAAAAGAAAGAAACTAAAAAGTGGAGTTTTTTCAATAAGCACCATCTAAAAAAAAATTTGTTTTTATTGATTTTTTTTTTTTTTCAGGTTATCAAATAATAAACCAAGGAATCTTTTTTGCAAAGTTCTTTCGTTAATTTTTATGAGAGGGGTTAAATTTGCAATGTACTTACTGGGTAAATTAGCCCCTGACTTTGTGTTCAGTTTTAGACTTTTGCATTTCTTTTCAAATACTGCACCCGACCCTGATATTACTTTGCATGTGCATTTTTATTTTGCACCTGCTTAGTCATGCGTTGAGAGGTAAGCATGTTTTTCAGATGTAATGGGATCAAAGTTTGGAGCTATTTTCCAATGAATGTACATTGCAAAAAGAAACATTAGTAAAAATTCACATCACTTTAAAACTTTTTCTTTTCTTTTTTTCTTTTTTTTTTTTTTTTTTTGATAATCTGATTCTCTGCTGCTTAAAGTTAATGATATAAAGAGATTTTTAGAAAAAAATCAAAGTAAAGGGTGTGCTTATACAGAATTTCTGCTAAAAAAATCTTTAAATAATATTCATATTTGTATATATCTGTTAAAGTTATGTGTATGGATAAATAAAGATTAAAATTAAGATTTGGACCCTAAAATGTTTTAGAATATCCCAAAGAAATTTTTATTCAAGCATTTTCACTTAGATATTCCCTTAATCAGAAAAAAAAATTGCATTAAAGCTCAAATATTGTTTTATTTGAAACACTTAGAATTGCTTTTTATTTATTTATTGAAATATACGGTAGAATTTAGACATTACTACTTTTCAGAGAAAAAGAAAATTTCTGAAGTAATTTTTAAAACTTTTAATAAACCTTCATTTCTTCTGAAATTTATGTTTTAGTTTGTTTTTGGGTTAGTTTTAGTTTTGTGAAAAAAAAAAAAAAATCAAAGTTTTAAATGCTGAGGGGTGTCCTTGTGGTATAGTGGTTAAAGTGCTGGACTACGGAATCATAGTTAGCAGGTTCAAACTCCAGTCACGGTATTACATTCATTTTCAGACAAAATACCCTTGGGAAAGGTATGAACCCTCTGATCCTCCCAGCTATGGTTTAAATAGCATCACTGCTCTTCTTCTGGAAGGATGGCATTGGCATTAAATAACCCACAAAGGTTGATATGCCATTAAACAAAGAAATCTAAACCTTATATGCTGATACTATTTTTGCTTCATTTTTTTTTAAATACTTACATTTCATGATGGATTTATTGCCACTTTTTACCACTTTGGGGTGGGGGTAAATACTGAAAGCCAAAAATATGCTTGGGTGTATATTTTGGTTAAAAACTACTGCCAGAAAGCCATCTCTCAAGACAGCACCTGGTCCTACTATTTAAAAGGGGTAAGGGTTTGGTTTATTTCCAATGCCTGAGACGTCCCCATATGAGTTACTCCGACAATTTTTGCACCTGCTCAAATGATAGCCTTGTTTGTTTGTTTTTTTAAGAAGTCCATTTATTACACCAACCTTGTGTCACATCTCACCATCTATATAAAAAAGGTGTGAAAAGAATTTATATCAAACTAAAAATCCCAATTTAGGAAGATTTAAATGATACCTGATTAATATATTGGCATTTAAAATTTTTTAAAAACTTTTATGTTTGATTTTACTTTTCTATAGTACTGCTCAGAAATAGCCAACTCACATATACAATTTTTGCTTAGAATGATTTGCCATGTTAATTTACTTCTAATTATCATTTAAGTTGTTATCAATAGCTAGAATTGGATATCTTTTACTATTTAAGAGATGTAGAGAGAAATATTTCTTATCCAGTTCCAACTACTAAAACAATTTAAACAATATAAAATTTTCATCCAGATAGAATCTTGGCATGTTATTCTCTGTTGTAATTTATATAATTATATCTTGAATTTTAAAACTCAAATGCAAATAAGTTCAAAAAGGAATTATAATAAAAATTAAAAATTTTTAAAACAAGAAAAGTATTTTTTCTATTTGCCATGATACTTCACAAATGATTCATTTTGTTGTAAAGTTAAGTCTGCAAGAAAGATATATTCAATCTTTTTACCTACAGAAATAGGTTTTTATTTATAAGATAATATTATTAGAATATGATCGTTTTTAAAATCAAATTTTGGGTCAAATTTTTTAATCAAAAAAATTTTGATTCTATTTACTCCAATTTCTTTTTCTTTCTTCAGCGCAATTTGTTAAACTTGTACGGATTATATATAAATCACAGACAATATAATATCAATTCAATAACTGGATTTACTCAGATTATATTTCATGATATATTATTAACTCAGCATTATAGGCCATGTTTTCAATTATTTTTGTGCACTTGCTTCTTCAAAAAAGAATTTTTTTTTTGTTTTCTGTTTATATTTGATAATTGATTGAACAAGATAATTTTCAAATACCAATTTTTAAAACTTAATAGCTAGTCTTAACTTCTTAAAATGCAAGCAAGAAAACACACATCTTTTTCTAATCTAATATTACTACTTCAGTTGGTTCATAGAACCACAAAAGGACCAAACATTCATAATAACATTTGATTTAAAACAATCATCGGAAATTAAAAGGTTTAAAAAGATTTATTTAAAAAAATCACTATATACCTTGTTTGATACAGATAACTTTACTTCTAAATAAAATCTTTTTAAAATTTGTAAATTTTCATATCAATGTATTATTTCAAAATGAATAAATAACACTGGACTTGAACTCTGAATTGTATTGTTTGATCTCAGAGTTTATGAATATCATCAAATGTATCAATATGTAACTTGACCAGAAACTAAGTATGTGATTAGAAAAGTAATGAAAATTTGCTTAAAGATATTTCATAAAAATTGAAATTTATTTATTAATGAATTTAGTTATTATGAACTTGCTACATCTAATTTTATATTTTTGTAAAATTTATCTCGTATTTTTACTAAGAATCCGGATTTAAGAAAGAAAAATTATAAAAGTAGATAATATGGGTGATAATTGAAAATTAAAAAGATTGTTTTCTATTTTTAATAAAAAAGAGAAACTAAAAAATTGAGTTTCTTGTTTTAACTGCTGATGATCTTGTTAGACTTTTCATTGAAAAATTTTGGTCTATCAAGGTTGTTTATTTAATTAACTAGACCAATATTCTTAAAGGATTTAATAACATTTGTATATAATTTGGTTTAATCCACAATAAAAATGTCTGACCATCTTATAACCTCTCTTAATACATCTATATATGTATATCTTTATTTGAGTATGTATCTTCTATTTAAAAAAAAACAAAAAAAAAAACTTATGAATGGGTTTGCATGCCGATTCACTGGATTGCATGAAATGATATAGATTAGGATTAGTTCTGCTGATTAAGGAGCCTGCCTAACAACACTTGAAATGCTGCTGACTTTGGATGGATATTAACCTTTGTGCCTCATAGTTGAATTTTTGTTATGTGACCAAATTATGATCAAGAAATTTTCTTTTAATTCATTATCAAATTCAAATGTAAGAGAAAAATGTATTAATTAAGCAAAATCATTTCATAAATGTTATTCCATTCCAGTTTCATGTTTGCACAAATAATAAACTAACAATATTGCATGGTTAATTTTTTTTCACAAAGCAAAATAAATAAAATTGGAAATAAACCTGATTGTTTTCAAAGATCATTTAATAATTTGTCTAAATTTCTGAGATGAAGCTTGATAATTTTCATCATTTTAGAGTATTTGGACTATTGTCTTCATCTTTATTGTTATATTCACTACATTTTGGCCGATACATCCTTCAGCCTTCTTTAGGTGTTTCTTGTCAAGCTTGGGAGCCTACATGGAACATAACCAGGTACAAGTGTTAAGCTATAGTAAGTATTCCTTGTTATTTTTTACCTGTAGTCAGGATTGAACCTGCAACCTCCAGATTTCACTTAGAAGTTCTTTAAACACTATGCCATGTGTCCTGCTGGTTATGATTAACAGAATTAGAAAAATCTACTCCATAGACTAAATAAAGAATTCTATTCAAAGTTCCGTGTAGGCTCCCAAGTTCAACAAGAAACATCGGAACAAGGCCAAACGATGCATCAGCCAAAATGTTGTGAATAAAACAAAGATTAAGATAATAGTTCAAATACTCTAAATGATAAAAAATTTTATAACATTAGACAAGTCATTGGATCAACAACAATGAGATCTGCTAATATATTTCCTAAAAGCTTCTTAATTTTTAAATGTGTATTTTACACATTAAGCATCTAAACAAGTTTTAAGGCAATAGACACTCCAACCAAAGCTCCATTGTGCTATTTATTTTTTCTTATGATACCTATATACAAGGTACTACCAAAAGGTTTGGTAAATTTTCACAACTTCTTTTGAAGTAGATACTTATCTGCAATTTGCACACTGATTCACAAAAGATAACAACAAAAGTCTACTACATTCCTGATCACATATTCTGTTTGGATTCCACTACCTTTGACTTACATATCATATAGTTTGTTTAAATATTTCACTTATAAGTATTCATTAAAAAAGTTGTTGCAGTTTGTCTCACTTTACATATTAATGCAAAATGTATTTCACGAAAATTTGATAATGTAAGATTTTTGAAAAATTTAAACCAACCTTTCTTTTTTTCCCCCCGTATAGATTTTTTACCAATCCAAATTAATTTGGGCCCTAGAAAAATTATTTCTTTTGAAAATATTAGTTTTAGGATAGTCTATTCTATAATAGGATTTTTTAGTTAACTGAATTGATTATTTTAGAAGTTTTAATAAAAAGAGTTTTATTATTAAAACAATTGTTTATGTAAAGTAAAAAAAGATATATTTAAGATTTCTGGATATGAAATATTCAGAAATATGACACAATATCAATCAATATGACTAACAAAAAATTATACAAAAATTGTAACTTTTGGGGGTGGGGGGATTGAATCAATTCAAATAAATTTAAAATAAATTAAATTTCATATTAAAGGAAAGAGATGATAGAATTTTGAAAAAATGAAGTTCTGATCAACTTATATAGGTTAATTATACATTTGATATGCATTTCTAATAAACTGAATAGTATTACAAGTATTTTAAGTTGGTGAATATTATAGACTAAACTATTTTGATTAGAAATATTAAGTTCTGTATATTACAGAACTAAAGATTAAAACAATCTTGATAAATCTCATGTAACACTTTCTTTCAGTTGTTGAAAAAGTGATTCATACATAGATATGCATACAAGGGCACCTCTGGTGGTGTAATGGTTAGCAAGTTAGACTAGCAAACCTACACGAGTGAGTTTGAGTCTCATTGGTTGCTCCATTCATTCGTTCCTTGTGCCACATCTAAGCAAAGAGCTTCGTAAATTACCATAGATATGCATACAAGGGCACCTCTGGTGGTGTAATGGTTAGCAAGTTAGACTAGCAAACCTACACAAGTGAGTTTGAGTCTCATTGGTTACTCCATTCATTTGGCCTTGTGCCACATCTAAGCAAAGAGCTTCGTAAATTACCATAGATATGCATACAAGGACACCTCTGGTGGTGTAACGGTTAGCAAGTTAGACTAGCCAACCTACACGAGTGAGTTTGAGTCTCATTGGTTACTCCATTCATTTGGCCCTGTGCCACATCTAAGCAAAGAGCTTCGTAAATTACCATAGGTATGCATACAATTTTCTAAAATTATGATTGTAATTTAATAAGCACTTAGTGTGATTATCAGCAATCTTATTTTATAGACCAATAGCGTTTCTCTACTGTGGCCTTGAATCAGATCAAGCTAAGATTAATAAATGTGTATTTTTTGGTCATTCATAGCTTTTAAGCTTGAAGTAAGTTTTATTCTGGTTAAGCTTTAAAAAATACGTTTATATAGATCATTCCATTCAAGTTTTCACAGGCACTTGTATTTAAGTGACCGGGAGACCTGGGTTCAATCCCACATCGAGTCATACCAAAGACTTTAAAAATGGTACTTGCTTAACACTCAGCATTATAAGTTACGGATCAAGGGTAAAGTGGAGAAATCCAGGTAAAGGAATAACGCCCTCCCCTACACCTTGGTGTAGTAGCTATCGAAAAGGGAGCCTTCAGGTCACCCTTGACTATGGTCGCCAACTTTGCTTGCTTACTTATAGAATAAAGACTTAATCAGTTGCTGGTCATTTGAGAATATTTCTCATCCATCATTAAATGATGTGTTTTTAAAACTTATGTAGGAGGAAATTTAAAAGGAGCACTCTATCTTTTTTCTTCAAAATGTTTTATTCCTGTGAATAATGAGAACATTTCAGTCAGTGTTAAAACTAAAATTATGAAAGGAGAAAAGACAGAATAATTAATTTTTTTTAATCTTGAAAGTCAAGGCTTTCATTCTCCAACCTTGTCTGCTAGGGTTGTCAAATACACTGACTGCACTTGTGCAGAGGGATAAGACCCACACACACAGTTCCCTAACAAGTGTCCTGATATGACACTAAAGGTTCCATTTGTGGAGCTTTGAGGGATGTGAATTATTTCCACATTGCTATTACTCCCAGGTCCCCTCTGTCTTAGTGTGGTAGTAAAAATTTAAATGGTTCTAGTGGTAGTAAAAAGTTAGATAGTTCTATTTGGCCCATAAATGAAACCGTTTAGGGTCTCATCTATGGGTCAAATAGAACTATTTAATCATTTACTATACTTAAAACCATTTAACTGTGTGCAAATAAATGATTGATAATACATTGAATTATTAGTATTAGCAATACTTGAAACCATTTAACTGTGTACAAACAATTGAATAATGTTGAAAGAATTATTATCATTATCAGTTACTTGAAACCATACAGCTGTGTGCAAATTGTTTATTTTAGATAGAATTACTTGATAAATGGAGTTATTAGTATTCGATAGCAATAGTTGAAATCATTTAACTGTGTGCAAACAAGTGAGCTCTAACTTGTTTAAAAATAAAGTTATCTTCAAACTATTCAATTACAAATCATATGTATAGGATTTGGCATTAAATAACCTACAAGGATTGATATGCCATAAAACACCACCAAAACAAACTGAATTTTCATTCTGAATATTTTGCATTTTGATAAGTTATGAAGTTCTTATTTTTAACTTAAATTTTCTCATGATCTAAGCCCTTTTTTTTCTTCTCTTTAAAAAAAAAAAAGTTTATCTATAAAATCCTCAGAACTCATTTCATATATTATTTAATATTCATTGAAATACATGATTAAAATTTTTACAATGAGAATGATTTATCTCTGTTGAAACTCCAACACTTCAAATGTATTCAAATAATTTCAATTCATTATTTGTAACATCAAGTTGTCATTTAGCATTTTACATGTTTGTTTTCCATGAACTTACAACAGTCCTAAAATGAATAAATTTAGATATTTAAGAAAATTTGTTTAAAAGAATAAACTTCATGGTTTGAATTTACAAAATTTTAAACAAATTACTTTTGGGACTTATGAATGAAAACATTGATTTTAAAACATTCTGCTGTTTTTCCTTTTCTTTCTTTTCTCAAGATATGACAACTTAAAGGATTTTTTTTACATTCAAAAGTCAAAAACAACTGAAAGAATTCACCAGTAAGTTATGTTTGCAAGCTAACTATTATTCAGACATTATTTTTAGTTTGTCATCTTTTTTAAAATATAGAATGAATCTGAGCAAAAAAAAACATAATACAGAAGACATTTACTTGGTAGTTTGCAGAGAATATAACATTTATATTGGCTAGCAATATTAAATTAATATTGTTACCCAAAATATTGCTCGAGTTAACCTTTTCCTCTTTAAAGATGGCTTATAGAATTATGTTTAAGTTTAATTACAAGTATTTAGTGGCATAAAATTATTAACAGCTATCAGAGCGCTAAGGATTATTGTAGTTTAACTGAAAGTCAAGGAAATAATTGATTGAATAGTATAACTTAGATAACTTCCAAGTTTTAAAAATTATATTCTTGTGAAAGGTAAACTTGAGTAATATGATTTTATATTGTTTAGATTCTTTTTTGATAGTAGAAACATCTGCATGAATTTTTAAAAACTTTACTCATTACTAATAAATAATTTCATGTCAACAATTGTATTGTATGATTTTATATCGATATTGTTTTTGACCGTCACTATTGTTGACTAAAACAAACCAGAATGATATTTTTTTTTTTTTGTTTGTTTTTTTTTTTTCTTCTTCCTTTTTATTTTAATGTTGTTATATATATATATATATATATATATATATATATATATATATATATATAATTTTTACAAGAAATAAAAGTGGCTATTTGACGGCGACCAATATGAGTTACTTCCCTTAGTCATGAGCAGGGGAAGCAACTTATACGGAAAAATGTCTTGATTTGTCTGTTTTTGGTTTGTTTGTTGTTCTTTTTTCTAGTGAGCATAAATTTATGCTTTGCATTGGTAAGATAAATCTTGAATACTGACATTTTTTTTTCCTAAAGTAAAAAGCAAAAAGGATTTTTAATATTGAAATCTTGTCTCAATTTTTGAGAAAAGTTGTTAATATTCAATATTTTCCCCACAACATTCTGATCAGTTCATTCTCCAGCCTTCTTCAGAAAAGAAATATTTTGTTCAATGCAGAATCTGTATGTCTGTATTTTGGAACTAGTGTTAGTATGGAAATATTCAATATTTCACTCTTTTTCGTGCTTCTATATTTGTCACTGTATTTCTAAAGATACTTTTATATTTATATGCATGTGTTTAGTTGTGTCTTTCATTAATTTTCATTGAACTTGTGTTGTCTTTAAATTATGACCCCCTTGTTTTGTTTTTGTTTTTTATTGTTCCTCCTTACTCTTTATTTTATGTGTGCGTTTTTTCTATGACAGTATTTTTTTTTTTTTTTTAATTAATGTATTAGTAGCATGCCATAAAGTGTTCTGGTATATGCAATAACAGAACATTCTTCAAAAACAGTGTCTCCCTATTCTGCAAAATTTAAACCTTGATCCATCTTCTCTCAGAAGAAAAATGTAAACTACACATTCATATAAAAGAATAAAATGGTGAAACTAGAAGAACACTTGAATCTATGGTCCCAGTAGTAGACTATGAAATTGTGCACTGCAGATTACATTATATTATCTAGAAAGAAAATGGCGATACTGATACAGAGCCGCATAAGAAAATACACAAAAATTTCATATGTGGAATTAGAAAAAAATCCAGTTAGTAAGTCCAGCATAGAAATTAATGTTATATGAAAAACAATGATTTAAAGAAAAGTTAACATACAAAATGTCATTAAGGAACAATGGGGTTAGGAACAGCCAGGATACATTTAAAAAGCAACACAATTTGTTATTGTTATTGACATCACCAGTGTTATGCAGCTAATGAAGGAAGACTTTATAAAAGAAGAAAAAGAATATTGTCCTTAGAATGAGTTTTATGATAAGACATAAAACTACATAAAAAGAATACTTTGGTATTAATTTGGCATTGAAAATTACAATAGTGTGGCTTATTAAGTTTGTAAAAACATATGAAAAGAAGGTGGCATGAATCTCAGACCAGGTTATAAGCAAAATTGGGCAATTATAGTCTGAAGAAGGCGAGAGAATGGACCAGCTTAAACATACACACAAAAAGGTTACTTTTAACTTATGATAAGTAGAGGTTATACATTTTCAAGATTATCATCTCTACTCATCATTTTAGAGGTTGATTGTTTTGGATACATAATTAGAATATTCTTCTGTTTGTTTTTTATATTTAGTTTTTATTGATGAGAAAATTGTTTTGTTTTTTGTTGTTTTTTTTTTCTTTGTTTCTTAATGAAACTGTTGTGAATGTTCTGATTGTGTAAATGAAGTGTGAGATTATCAATTTAAAGTTTGTTTTTTGTTTTTGTTTTTTTTTCGTTTACATTTACTCAGAAGAGGTTTATTTCAGTCAATTTCAGAATTATACCCGAAGAAAATGTTTCTAGATTATTTATCATCAGAATGTACCGTATTACTTTTTCAGCATATTTTTCTATTATTAAACATTCTTCTGCAAGTTTTTTTAATTCATATGTTTTCTTATAATATTTCGAGAGAGAGAGTGATATTTAAGTTTGATACATTACTACATTTATAAAGCTATTTAGATTATTTTTATCCAGTGGTGATTTTGATCATCCTTCTATATAGCATAATATAATGTGTAATAAGCTCTTAAAAATAATCTTTGTGTCATAAAATCAACTGAAAACTTAAAATTTTGTCTAGTTCACATTTTGTTTTTTACTTGACTTTGGTAAAATCAGTATATTTTGTAAAATACAGGAATCATAAAACTGACTTAAAAATGTTCAAGAATTTTAATACTATTCATTTACCATAAATAGATTTTTTTAATTGTAATTTTCTTATGCAATAATTTTTTTTAAGTTATAAGTTAGAACCATTATTCTATTATAGAATGTTATTCTAATTAGTGAATATATGTCTCAATTTTTACTAAAATAATGCCAGCTTTATATTTTATAACTAACAATTATTTGAAGTTGTTTGTAAAAAAGTACATTTTTGCATTATGTAATCATTATAGTTAATTCCAAATATCTAATTGGAATTCTTTTTACAGAACTTTTTTTTTTTTAATTAATTCATGTGGAATATAATGCTAATGACTTTGATATGTTTAATTTTGATTAAATTTAATACTAAATGTAAATTATATTGGAAGTAAATGTTATATGATCATTTTTTTTTTTTAATTTTGATAATTTTTTTTGTTTAAGTAGCGTAGAGTTTGCTATTGCAAAAATAATTTTGAAATAAGATACTATGATTTATACAGTTTAGAAATGTAATTTTTAAAATTTATATATAAACTTGTTTTATTTTTATTTTTGGTTTAATACATTTTCAAATCTGTACTAGCAAGAATTTAAAAAAAAAAAAAAGTATGGTAAGTTTTGTTTGAACATACTTTAAAGAAGTTAGAATAACTTATTCTTAAAAGTAATAAAATGGTGTTATCAAGGAAGATATTTTATTAAAAACAATAACAAAAATTCTATATATTCTGTTTTTTAGAATAGATTTTCCAAGTTACTCTACTTTTATTTATTTTCATGTTTTTTTGTTTGTTTGGTTGTTTTTTTGTTTTTTTTTTTTGTTTACTCCTTTTGTATTCGTAGGTTATTCAATTTGAAATTGTCAATTTATTTAGTCATAAAATAAATTGAAAAACTTCACAGAAAATAGTCATCTCATCAAAATATTTACCCTTGGACAGTATACAGCTAGTTATCAATTTCCTTTTTAAAGAAGAATTCTTTATTCAAAGAAACAATAAATTCACTTCAGTTTAATTCTGATCAGGGAAGCCCTTGCCTTAATTTAAAAAAAGTGGTTCGGATTCTAGAACAAATTGTAATTTATAGGAAAGAGACCATTTGATTGATTGTTCGCTTAAGGATCTTTGAAACTAAAGATCTAGTCAAGTCATCTTTTATCATTTTTTGTAACACATGATCATGTTATATTGCAACAAAATTATAACCTTTCTATTCACAAAATTAGTAGGAATAAATGTTTAAAATGAGTCTAAGGAGTATTGAGACCATATTTATCAAGAGAGAAATGAATAATAAATGAAATGTTAATTTTCTTCAAAATAGTCCCCTTGACATTCAACACACTTATTTCAGTGAGTTTTCCATGGGTCAAGGCACCTCAGAATTTCCTTTTTTGATGTGATGTGATAATGTGCCATTGTATTTTGTTTAGTGTCCTTCATATTCTCAAATCTTACTCTAGAGATGAATTTTCAGTTTAGGAAATGAAAAAAAGTTGTAGAGTTAAGTTGAATGAGTGTGGAGGGTGCTGCACTTACACAATCTTGTGTTACACCAAAACCATTTCAAAAAGTATCAAAACTGCTTCCATAATTCTTTTTCAAATTGCTACTGATTTTTGACATTATCACTTCATAATATAAGTTGTTCAGTTATGCATGTCTTCATTTAAATTTTTAAAAAAATTAAGGTTTCAGTTTTGATACTTTTTGATTTTATATATATATATATATATATATATATATATATCCTTTGAGTATTTTGAAAACATTTCAGATTACTCCTGTTCGACAAAATGTTTGCTATAAACTTCCAGAAATGATAGTAATTTTTGTTGATGTTTTGGCTTCATATCTGCGTGTAACCATTGTGTAATTTTTCTCTACTTTAGATGTAAAATCATTTTTCATCTTCATTGCAGTGCTTACCGTAAATGATTATACGATGTAATAAGATTCACTTTAATACTGTTGGATATCGCTAATACAGATTATTTATCTATTTATTTATTGTTCATGTTTTCACTTAAATAGAACACATATATCAAGCTTCTTTTTTGTTTTTGTTTTTTGGTTAATCATTTTTGAATTACTTGAAATGGTTCCATCAATACATAAAAGTAAACTCAATCGGCTGGGACTGTAGAATACACCAACTGCATCTCTGCAGAAGGCTAAGACCCCCTCCCCAACGAGTCCTGGATATGACATTAAACCATCTGATTGTGAGGCTCCAGCTTTGAAGATTTGGAGTAACCCTTCATTGCTATTGGTCCTAGGTCCACTCTGACCTAACGTGATAGCACCTGATAGGGTCCTATCTATGTGTCAAATAGAACAAACAAGCTCTTTTTTGCACACAAAGAGCTCAGGCTCATTTAAGAATGTTATAGACAAAATGTGTTTACAAATCATATATATATATATATATATATGTTTGTGTGTGTGTGTGTGTGTGAAAGAAAGTTTTGGCATTAAATAACCTACAATGGTTGATATGCCATGAAACAAAACCAGACCAAACCAATTGATTAAAGTTTGCTACTAGCTATCAGTTTTTTTTTTATCATTTTCCACTGCAGTTTTCAAATATTCATAGTTTGATTGATGGTTTTAAGATTATCTCTAGTTTTTTTTAACTAAATTTTTTATTTGAAATCTTCGAAATTAAAGTTTAATTGTTTATTTAATTGCCTCTGTAGAATTTATTTTGCATACATGCTCAGGTTCAAACTTGAATTCATACAACTATAGAATAATGAATGGAAAAGCTTTCTATATTTGTTTAAAAAGTGAAAAAAAAAATGAATAAAAATGAATTTGTAATTGAATAATCTATAAATCATAATTAAAATGTATAAAATATTCTGTTTTAAAAATAATAAGAATGTTAAGTTTAAAACAAAATTGGCAACTTCATATTGAACAACCTCTAATTTTTCTTTCATTTCTGATTATTAATATAACCATTTTATTATACTAAATAGTTACTTTTGAATACATAAAAAACAAATATAAATGTTTAATATGCTTTGGGGTATAGGAATGTCATTGGCTGATAATCTGGCTTGTCGACTTTGTATTTTTGTTAATGAGAAATTTGCTTTGATCTGTTTATTTGTTTTAAAATTGTTTATAATGAAAATGTATTCTTTCTGTAAATGAAAATATTTCAAAGAAAACCAATTAAAAAATTTACAAAAAAAAAAAAGGTCTATAAAATTTGAAAGAAAATATTACCATTTCCATCAGTTTTATTTAATTAACTGATAACTACACAATAGCACATGAATCTCCTTGTATTGTGCATTCTGTATAAAATATAATGGTTGATTTATTTCTTAAACTTATATGATTTTAAAAGTTTCTTGTGATTTCTGAGTTTATCCAAAGTTTTATCTAAACGATGTTTAGATGAATAAGTTTTATAATTGTAACTCATCAAATCATAAACAACTGATTGTAAAACATTAATTAAATTGCAAAATATGCAATGAAATTTTTTATGATATTTTTCTTTCCCTATGAAAAGAATAAGAAGTGAATCTGATCTGTTCGTATAACTTCTTGATTAATTTGAAAAAAAATATTCATGGAAATATCCATAAGTATTTTCATCCTTTATTACTTTTTATTCATAAATTTGTATTTTATGAAACAAATATAACATAATTGTGTGTGACAATTATTTATTCTTGATTCATTTTATTTTCATTTGATATTTTCTAAGTTCTGTACTTGTGTCTAATTTTAATACTTTTTATTCAGAATTATTTCAATAACAAAGATCATAGAAATAAGTTTAAATAGAAATACTTTTATAAAATAACAAATTCTTCACACACCATTGAATGTTTTTATATACTGCATGTTTATTACAACAAACAGAATCGTATTTAGAATAAAAATATTACAGAAACCTCTTGGATCTTGTCTTTCACTTTTTAAAAACTCTTTTCTCTCTCTTTCTCTCTTTCTCTCTCTCTTCCCCTTTCTCTTTCTTCCTCTCCTTCTTTTCCTTCTTCAATCTCCTTCAGGTCTCCAAGCAAACGATATGCTCGACGAACTGTTGGTGGTGTAACTCGAGGTGCAATATCTGAGGAACGGAATATCATTGATGGTTGCCGGAATCTCCCCAAATCCCACACATTTGCAGCTGGATCTTCAAACTCTTACCAATCATTCAATCGCTGTGATGGATCACTGAGATCAACATTACCTTGTGATTACAAATCTCGGATGACTTGGACAGATACTAATCGCTCTGAAAAGTCAGATGAGTAGGTTTTTTTGTTTTGTTTTTTTTTTTGTTTTGTTTTTTTTTTTCCCAATATTTCCTAATTTCTTTCTCTATAGAAATAATAATGATACGTCAAACTGCAGATTTTATTAGATGCTACCCAAAAGTTTAGGGAAATACAGTATGATACAACCGTGAAAAGGATTGTCAATACAACCAAAAATTTTACTTAGAAACAGAAACTGTATGAATGAATATGAAAAGATATAAATGATAGATGAAGTGAAAATGTCGTCAACAGTAAAGTTGATAGTAAAAGAAAGAATTGCAAATTTACCACAAGAGTAGAACTGGTTATATAAACATCTTCCTTAAAAAGAGTTTTTTAATTCTAAATTCAATATAATGTAATTATTTGGGGAATAGGCTACTATATAAAATGTCACGTATAGATTATATTGATCACAAACTATCAAGTAGGACGAGCTCAAATTAATAATGCTGTTAATGATACTAGCTCACTTCAAAATTGCATAATGTTATTTGACATTAGTATCTAAATCTTGTAATTCATTTTTTTAAAGTTTTATTCGCAAATAAATTTAATGGTGTGATTGAGTGTCATAGAGATATTTATTTCTGTTGAAATTATGACTAGCGACTTCTATTTGTAAAATTGTGTGTAGCTTTAGATAAAACGAATTATAATAGTTTCTGATTTTATTATTTGATGATCATGTAAAATTAAAATATATTCTCTTTTTTTATATCATTTAATGAAAATTTAATCTTTTTATAATGATATGCTTGAAGTAAAATCTATGGACTAATTCTTCAATTTAATTTTATTTTTGTCTTACCAACTTACCAAGTTTTCATCTACT